>CAJDYZ010011614.1:15479-26899 GCA_903986555.1 Heterotrigona itama
ATCCAGAAGTTAGAACGTTTAATTATAAAAATAATTAATAAAAGATGATCGATTTTGAAAGAGGCAATTATATAGATCGGAACGAAATATATTGATATTTAATTAAGACAATAGAACCTATAATGCAAAAATTACCTAATTATATCGGAGATTATTTCGAAAAATAAAAATAAAGACTACTGTAAAAGACTACTATCGTTCGAAATTGATTTCTTGTAGGTTAAGGCCTTTGTATCAAGAATTCAATCTGACAGACTGAATGAGTCACACGTCTAACAAAATGATTACAAACACTACTGCAAGTGTAACTGTATATCGTAGATGATTTTGACATCTCAGGTTTCCTTAAAATAAAAAAGATAACATAACGTTATCATAATACATTGTGTGATTTCACAAAATTTACAATTTCTTTTCGTAATGACGAATATGAACAACCTGTGTATGTACATTAAAATGCAACCTATGAGACCGATCTTAAAATGTCTGTCTGACAGTTATTATAAAAAAATTCTTAATTCTTGTCCCTGCATTTTAATAATAACAATTTTAAATGTCATTGACTAAACTTTTTGCAAATTAAAATACATCGTTTTTAGTCAAAAAGTTCAGAATTGAAGATTTATGAAAAGCTAATAAATATTTCTCAGAAATTTTAGAAAGTAATTTATAAAACATAATATAAATTAAAGTAATTATTTTTCAATAAAACCAGGATCCTAAGTTGAATTGAATTAGTTGAACTGAATTCTTTCGTCAATTAATGACAAAAATTTAAACTTATTACGTCCATAACTTCACTTTACATCATATAGAAAAAGAGTACTATCATTGACTAAAGATAGAGTAGACCGGACATGAAATAGGATTTTCTATCTCGGAGTCTGAAATACAGACCAGGAAAAAAAAATCAATGGTTTTTTAGCGCATTCTAAGCATAAGATAAGATATATGAACATTGATATGAATATATCTCATATACCTCGTCTGTCATACGATCAGGTAGTCCCTAAACAAGGGACACAAAAAAGCATTGGATGTTCGGTCTATTCTAGTTAGTCAATGATACATACTATTACATATTACATCTGCTTAGCTTGTCATCTTAATTGTTGTATAAAAACCGGAATCTTTATTTTACTTAAAAAAAAGGAAAAAAAGACACAGGAAGATATTCGTAAAGAAATAATATAAAAAGTAATTTAATAAATTTGTTAATATTTCGAAATGAGTGACATGTCATGCGTACAGTATCGTATAGTAAGCATCTTCGAATGTATGATGTCGGAATCTCTTAGTCGAAGTTAACGATACTTGCTTGTAAAACTAAGTATAAAAGATAAAATATCGTGTAAAAATGAAGACGGCTTTAATGGTGGCTGAAAAACCATCGTTGGCTGCTTCGTTAGCCAATATTTTAAGTAATGGTCGGTGTACATCGCGAAAAGGTAGGTTATGTTTTTGTAAAATTTAATGCATGTACACAATTTGATAATATTTTAAATTAAAAAGATCAAATTTATGATGTAATGATTTATAGATACTTATATCTCATACATTTCTAATAAAAAAATTATAGGTTTAAATGGATCTTGTTCAGTGCATGAATGGATAGGTCAGTTTAGATATGAAACTGTAAATTTTAAAATGACTTCTGTCTTTGGTCATGTCATGACTTTAGATTTCATTGGAAAGTATAACAACTGGGACAAAGTTGATCCTGTAAGTTAAAAGCTAAGAATTCCATGAAGTTTTTATCATTTTGTCTTATCATATTGTTTTGTTATATTAATAACATTATTTTTATTATGTTCAAGGCAGAGTTATTTTCATGCCCAACTGAGAAAAAGGAAGCAGTTCCTAGATTGAAAATCCCTTATTTTTTGGCCAAAGAAGGCGCTCATTGTGATTATTTAGTATTGTGGCTGGACTGTGATAAAGAGGGTGAAAACATCTGTTTTGAAGTTATATATGCTGTTCAACAAGGAATGAATAGGAGATTGAATCCAAATGTAGATTTTCTATTTCTAATTTAATTGTTTGTATCGTTTTAATGAAGTTTGATGAATTTTATATTTATTACATTTTATATTTATACATAGGATATTTGGAGGGCAAGATTTTCTGCTATTACAGAAAAAGACATAAAATCAGCATTATTAAATCTAGTAAAGCCAAATGAAAATGAAGCAAAGAGTGTTGATGCTAGACAAGAGTTAGATTTACGAATTGGTTGTGCTTTCACAAGATTTCAGACAAAATTTTTTCAGGTAGGATCATTATAAAAGATGGTCTTTATATCATATTCAATTCTTTTTTTTTTTTTTTGCTTTTTCTAGGGTAAATACGGAGATTTAGATGTGTCTCTTATTTCCTATGGTCCTTGTCAAACACCAACATTAGGATTTTGTGTGCAAAGGCACGATGAAATTCAAACGTTTAAGCCAGATCCTTATTGGGTTCTACAGGTATAATTTATTCAAAGAATTATGTCTCATCTTGGCATATAAATACTTCTTATATGTCAGAATATAATCCCTCTATGATTTAGTAAGAGGAAGAAGATAAACTCGAATGCATTGAAGGTTACAGTTAAATCTTCCGATGGGCAAGACATTATTTTGAGTTGGAGCCGCGTCCGATGTTTTGACAAGGAAATAGCGAATATGTTTCTGAGTCACGTAAAAGAGTATGATCAAGCAACGTAAGTTTTTAGCATTTCGATATTTATTTATTTATGATGAATATTTTAGATTAATATTGAAATAATATAATATTTATCCTATTAAATGTTATAGGATTATAGGCGTAGAAACAACGGAAAAAACAAAATCGCGACCTATAGCCTTAAATACGGTAGAATTGATGAGAGTAGCAAGTTCAGGTTTAGGAATGGGTCCCCATCATGCTATGCAGATTGCAGAACGTCTCTACACTCAAGGATACATAAGTTATCCTCGAACTGAAACAACATTATATCCAGAAAATTTCGATTTACTGTAAGCTAAAAGTAACTTCAAAATCTTTTTATATTTTTCTTGTGTATATATCAAAGAATTCATGTTTAGTGCAGCGTTGAAACAACAGCAAAATAATCCGGATTGGGGTGATCAAGTTCGTAAGATATTGGCGACTGGAATTAATAGACCAAAAAAAGGATTGAATGTTGGAGACCATCCTCCTATTACTCCAATGAAACATGCTACTCGAAACGAACTCGATGGGGATACATGGAGATTGTATGACTATATAACTCGACATTTTATTGCGACTGTAAATATATGTTACTAATTCTACATTTTAAACCAATTCTTATTGCTTTCAAGCAGTTTAGATATTTTTATATTTTATAGCTGGCTCACGATTGTAAATATTTGAGCACCACGGTTAGATTTGAAATAGGAATGGAAGTATTCACGGCGAATGGTCACAGTTTATTAGATCCTGGATATACCAGTATACTTACATGGCAGGCACTTGGGAGTAACGATACGTTACCCAGATTTGTACCGGGTGAAAAATACAATATACAAGAGGTAATGCATGTATAAAATAAAGAGTGGAAGTATTTTAGTCGATTAATTTAAATTTTTTGTGTAGATAAAGTTAGTCGAATGTTACACACAACCTCCAGATTATTTGACAGAATCTGAATTAATATCTCTTATGGAAAAACATGGTATCGGGACTGATGCTTCTATTCCAGTTCATATAAACAACATATGTATGCGAAACTATGTTAATGTAGCAACTGGGAGGAAATTAGTTCCTACTTCTCTAGGAATTGTATTAGTTCATGGGTATCAAAAGGTATATAGTTTTTAACATGTATAACAATTAATGAATTACTCGCAGTAAAATATTTGTATTTATATCAGATAGATCCTGAGCTAGTTTTACCTACAATGAGGTCTGCAGTAGAGGAACAATTAAATTTAATAGCTTTAGGTCGAGCAGACTTCCATGCTGTGTTACAGCATACAGTAGAAATTTTCAAACAAAAGTTCCATTATTTTGTAAAAAGTATAGAAGCTATGGATCAGTTGTTTGAAGTTTCTTTCTCTCCCCTTTCTGCATCTGGAAAAGCACATTCCAGGTAAATAAATATACGTGATTACTTAATATTTATTTTTTTCTTTTACTAAACAATATTTTTTTATATTTAGATGTGGAAAATGTCGACGTTACATGAAATATATACAAACAAAACCATCGAGGATGCACTGCGCACATTGCAACGAAACGTACAATCTTCCACAAAACGGGAACATTCGTATCTATAAAGAATTAAAGTGTCCATTGGACGACTTTGAATTACTCTCGTGGTCTACCGGAGCACGGGGAAAAAGTTATACATTTTGTCCATATTGTTACAATAATCCTCCGTTTAGGTAATTAATATATATTGAAATATTCAGCTTTATATTAGTTGAATATTTACTGTTGTGTAAATTATGAATTTCAGAGATATGAAAAAGGGAATGAGCGGTTGTAATTCCTGCACACACCCGACTTGTCCACATGGCATGAACTCTAATGGTTTATCGAGCTGTTTAGAGTGCAATGCTGGTATACTCGTTCTCGATCCTTCGTCTGCACCAAAATGGAAACTTGGATGTAATCGTTGCGACGTCATTATTCATTTATTCGAAAATGCCCACAAAGTGATAGTCGACACGGAGGTGTGCGAGTGTGGAGCTCAATTAGTTACCGTAGAGTATAAACAGGTAAAGTGATCAATCTTAAACGTCGTGTTATAATTGGGAAAACCATTTATATTCAAGACATATTAAGGTCAGTTTTTTAATCGTAGGAAAAAAGCAAGCTTCCCAATGAAGCTACAGAGATGGCTGGTTGTGTTTTTTGCACACCAGCTTTCATGGCCCTTGTAGAAAAGCATCGTGCAGTTGCCTCGAAACCGGTTACAACTCGTGGCCGTGGCCACGCTAAAGGTCGTAGTCGGGGTAAACCACGTCCACCAAAAGATAAGATGGCACAATTGGCTGCATATTTTGTATAACTGATTCCGTTTGTAAATGAAGTACATAGATATTACTATTCCCATCCTATTCACACTTTGACACTTTCACTATTACGTAATCTCGAAAATAAATCGAAATGTACTCACTACCTCAACGACTCATACGTACATCAATTTATTTTTTTTATAACTGTTTTTAGATGCGATATGATTTCCATTATCACTCAACAGTATTATGTTTTGGATAACAGAGAAACTTTAAAAGTTAAAGTCTTTGTTTTTGTGAAAAAATATATATACATATGTAATGTGTATTATTATTGGAAAGTTATTTAGAGATTTCAATTATACATGAAAAGAAACTAACCAAATTATCGATCGCTATTGGCGCATATGTCTTGATATGTAGCACAGACAGGGCATGTCAAGCATTTTTTATGAACTTTTGATAAACAATCAAGGAAGAAAATAAGTCGTTATACAGAAAGTAAAAAAGTAATGTATAAAAAGTGAGATAAAGATTATTAAAAAAATATTCTAAAAATGATCTTGTTTATAATCAAACTTACGACACTTTCATTTGTTCGTATTCGTATATTACAATATTTCATCTTTCGATAACAGCTAGACTATTTGTACTTGATTTTACTTAAATGTACAACTTAAATTTCACTCATTGAACATTTTTATCACAAAGACAAAAAATACGTGCAACGTATACCACTGATTATACATACTCTGAAAACGTTAATGATTCAAATAGAAAGTTATCGCATGGATCACCGGAGACTACATTAATCCGAACTTAATTATTTTCGTAAAAGATATCGCGCAACGTAGAATCTTTCAGTCATCGCGACATTAACATTCGATCGCGGGGACATTCCCAATTAGCTTGCTACTCAATTACCCTAAAACTAAGAGAGGCGAGATAAAAATCGATCGAATCTCTATATACGGTGGATCGTAATATCCCGATTGTCGCGAGTCTATTACAAAAAGAAGTACATATATTGGCAGTGGCGTGTTACGGAGAAAGTTGATTGGCTCGAGGCGGCGAACTGCTACGATGGCGGGAGGGATCTGTTGCAAACAGGAGAGTGCACGTACTGTAGTGAGTCGCGCTGTCAGTCGGTAAACGTACGCCGTGTCGGATGGTCTGATCGTTTGTGTTTCAGTTAGGGGGCGAGTGTACGCGCGTGTTGCTCATTTACCGACTTAGCACAAACTCCTTGACGCGTCGCGCGTATCCGTTTCTCTGTATGCCGTGTTGTTGTGCTCGTCCTTCGTGCGCCAACGGGATCCTGGCCCCGATATGATGAATATAATAATGCAGTGAATGAAGTGAAACGTGTCCTGGGCGCGGCGATTCCGGCAGAAGGAAAGAAGAGAAGCCTGGTAGAAGCTGGCCGGCATGTGCACTCAGTTCTGCCGCGGCATCACCACTGCTGCTGTCATACTGGCGATGTTCCTCTGCCGGATTTGCTCCGCCGAGGAGCAGCCAGGTTCCTCCGGTGGACCCGGTCTCCTAGAATCTTGCAATGTCACCGCCGACGGACGGGAGTTCTCCTGCCGCGGGGCTGGTTTCTTGTCCATCCTGGAGCCTCTCGATGTCACTGTGCTTCCATCCACAGTCAATCTTACTAAACTGTAAGTACACATAATGTACGAATTTAAAAAAAAAAAAAAAACGTGTCACGTTTCACTGTTTTTGTTAGAAGGCAATTTTAAAATTCAATATCTTGTCAGTGTACTCTTGCATCGACGAATATCTCACAATTTTTTTTTTACCGTGAAATAAAATAAATTTGGTTATAAAAAAAATATATGTATATCTTACATATCTGTTTTTAAATGTAGCTTTTTCATGCAGATACATTGTTGCGGAATGATTTATTTTGCAGCGCATCGAACATTAATGATACGTCCAAGATCATGTTTCTTTCGCTTGGTTATTTCCTTTCTCATCGCGGCTTTTCGAACACTACGGTCGCACGGAGGTCCTTCGAATTCTTGCCTTGAGAGTTTGAAAGGTTTGACACCGGCTGAGGCGCCGGAACCTTGACGCGTTAACGTTCCGAATAATCCCCGGTGGTGAATTTAAAGCCTTTAATTGAAAATTCATATTCAGAGTACTCCGGCGTTAAAATATCTTCCGTGGAATATTCGTTTGAAGTGGAATGATAGAACGTTATATGTGATGTAGTTTAAAACAATTGTCACGTGACTTGGTCGCGAAGCGCGCAATTATTCAAACCTTCCAAACTGTCTGTCAAAACTGAAACGTAGCATGTCGTTCCAATTCCACTTTCTTCTTGGAACTTTTCTCTTTACTCACGTGTTTCAAAACAACAATTTACCAACCGTCACGTGTAATTATTAACTTTTCTGTTTCTTTTTTATATTTGGTGCTTGAAATATAGATGTCGCCATTATTGTCACGATTAGTATTTACGTATACATTACTTACACACACACAAATACATTATATATACAATTATATATACAAATATATAATATATATATAATATATAATATATACAATATATATATATATATATATACAATTATATATTTGTTGACAAGTTGATATAAAAATATATACGTACTGAAATATAAACATAATGAATATAATGAAATATGAACATATAATGAAATGATGCATGAGTATTATGCGCAGTATTATGTAATAGAAAAGGAGAATTATTTTAACGTTTCTGTTATTGTATGTATTATGTTACGGAGTTTGTTGCAAGGGAATCAGAAACGAAAAATATATGGCATTCGCAGTTCAGTCGCGTGCAAAAAACGAACAACGAGTAATTGGAACTTTTTTTCTGGCCTGGATTCCGTCCGAAAGTATTCTTTCGGGACAAGTTGGCCGTAGTTTCCGTGTGTACACTGGGAAACGTCTGTTTGTCTGACTTGCTACATTGCTTACTACTACGTGAGTCTATTTTCGTTTCGTGTTTTTCGATCGTTATTGCTTCCATATTACAATTATTATTAAAACTGTTTATTTGATGTTTCTTTTTTTTTTTTTTTGGAAATGTTTGCCGAAATAATACTTTTTTTTTTTTTTTTAGAATAAATTTAATCGTAGCGATTATGAGGATTTGAAAAAGCTACGAGTTTTGGCAGAGATAAGTGAATTGAAATGCCGATAAAATATCGGTTTTGATAATAAAGAATGCCACTAAAGAATCTAACACGCTATGATCGATCTAAAAATTAATTGTTATCTCTGATTGAGACACAAATTAATAAATTTAATTTTTTCTCTTCTCCTTTATCTTTTTGCAAACTTCGTTAACGAAAGTTTTAACATTTGATATTCTTATATCTTCGATAGCGATATAATAATCTAACGTGCATAGAATGAAAAGTTCAATCTCGCTTGATGAAACTTCTGCCTCTACAATTGGATCTACAAAGTGATAAAGAATGGAATTCAGGGAGTAAGAGAGCAAGAGATTGCCCAGGAAGTAAGTTTAGTAAGAAAAATTAGAGCGAGGTAAAACGCTTTTCATTGGGAATCTAATATAAAAACTTTGCGGAATATACCACTGTCACGGTGAAAACTTGAAATAAGAATTTCCGGCGAACGAATATCGTGCAAGTTTAACCTCTGCAGCATGATCGAGGGAAATGACCTTTCGGCAAAATTTCATCCTGATCGACTGATCGAGAAAATGAGGGGAAGGAAGTTTCTTAATCGGGCAATTGGCTAGCCTAAAGCTTAAATCTCGCGTATGCTTTTCATCGGTCACGCGAGGCTAAGTTCGCGTGTCTCGCATAATCGTGAAATGACTTATATTAGATGAGTATACACAGATAGCCAAACAAGGCTGCTATAGTGTCAATCTGTTACGAAATCTGCGATAGTATGATGTGAATTATAACGTTATTACATAAGCGCGATATGTGATGCTTAGAGAAAAATTATACTAACTTTTGTACCATAGAAATTATTTCGAAGCTGTGAATGCTCCGAAAAGAACAACGACACCATATTTTATACTATAGAAGGATAATTCTTCAACAGTTTGAATAAACAAATAAATAATCAAATACTAACAATGATTAAATAAATAAATAATCTTCAAGTATTTTCTAACATTCTAACAATTTACAATATGTATTATTTACATGAGATTAATCAGTTTCATAATAGATAGAACACAAAAGAAAATGTAGAGTTAAGAGAGATTTTAACGCTTTAATTAAAAAATGAAAAACCTCGTTCGAACCTCGTACTGTGAAAAGTGAAAAAAAAAAAAACGCGACTTATTCTTTGTCTCTGTAGATTTAAGCCCTTTTAAGGAAGCGCGAACTCACCCCTCGGTGAAAGTATAAGTTCAACCAAATTATGTACCTGAGAAACATCCATGTGTCGTATACTTGTCGCCATAATGCAGCGAGGCAACGAGTGCTCTAACCGTAAAAGTCGCTCTATAAGAGGTGGCATAAAGTGGTAAAGAAAGGAAGATAAAGGAAAGGAAAGGAAAGCGAGGAAATGGAGGAAGGAACGTGGAACATTAAAAAACGTCGTCCCGGTGGAACGCCATGGAAATGAAATCGCGCGGCACAATGACGAACGTTTCCAAGAATACAGGAATACGAGGTATTAGAGGCGGGGGTTAACATCTTCCGAAGGCATGAAACGTATGAAGTATAATCCGTACAAGTACGGTTGCCGACCTACATAGCTAGACGTTGATCCTTCTCGACTCGAAGACAGCCGATATTTTATAGAGCGCGATTTAGGATCAAGGAAACAGCGAGGAATCGAGGAATTCACACGTAGGCGTTCACGCAAGTCTTGGTTCTCTTCTTTTGTTTTAGATCCGCGCGATTAGATCCTCACCATTTGTATTCTAGAGTTTATACAGTTTTTTTTTTTTTTCTTTTAGGAGATCTTGACTTTGAATTTTTCTATTAGAATTTTCCAGCCCTGAAGTATATTTCCCTGTTTCACTTTTTCTGGAAGGGTTTTCCTTATCGGAGATGCTCCTACGGAGGATTGTCCTTAATTTTCGTCCCGAATTCTTTTATTAAAATTTTCCACGTGATCTTGATCACGTTTCCACGTTTCCGCGACTCTGTCTGTTTCTATCCTTCTTTTCTCTTTTGGTTTTAAAATCTTTCTCCATCAAAGTGTCTGCTACGAAGATAAGAGAAAAGGTGGTCTGAGAGCACGAGGTTCCCAGAGAAACACGATCAGTTCATTAAGACTTTCTCCTTCCGAAGAATTTTCAACTTTTTTCTTTTCTTTCAGAATTTTTTTCTCACTTTTCTCTTTCTTCAAGGACAGAGGTGGGAATTTGTTTTCGTTTTTAAACGAAACTTTCTAAAGAACTTTCCTCCCCTAATCTTCCGGCTTCTTTTCCTTTTTTTTCTTTCCTTTTCGTTTAACTAAAAGTCTACCCTCTGCAAGAAGTTCTCGAAGATCTCTTTTCGTCGTAATCTCTTCCCATCGCAAGAACTTCTTCTCTCTCGTCGCAATTTCCTTCTTTTCTCTCTCTCTCTCTCTCTCTCTCTCTCTCGTCGTGATTTCCTCCTTTCAATTTTCGCGATGTTTCTCTCTTTTTTTTCTTTTTCCACCGCGAAGATCGACCGCAGGCAAAAGAGCAGAAAAATAGAAATAGACGCGAGAGATGGCACAGAGAAGAGGGAACTCGCACTTGAAAAGCGAAGCAATTTATCTTCCTTCGTCTGTGGGATCGGTTGATTAATCGAACGGGCATCGTTCAGATTAATTCGCGTTCCACCTAAGAGACTCCACTCGAACGAATCGCTAGAAATTATCGAGGCTTATTGATTCTCAGCAGTCGGTTGATTCGACACAGAAACGGTTTACCTGTTTATTTCCACAGCTCTAACATACCTATTACATCAATTTCTATCCTGGTGATGTCGCTGCAGGAAACAAATTTGATTGGGACTTCAGGAATAGTATCAATCGTAGGTGTGAAGTCGAGTTGATTCATCGAAGGATTCTCTAACCAAGGAGTTAGAATCAAGTCACCTTTTAAGAAAACTTCGTACGCGTAAATTTTCATCAGGCTGATTTCGAATCGTTGCAAGTGAAAAGCATAACCGATGTAGAGAGATTTTTGTCACATGACGAAGAGAAATTCATATCAGATTGATTGAACCGATCTTCGTGTCACCTGGTGTCCTAAAATATATTTTAATGTGATTCAATTGAAAAGGAAATTACATTGCTTAATTAAAAATGCAGACACATTGATGCGCATGTACGGAAGATACACTGAACTGAGTTTAATAATTCAATATTTTTTATAAAGATCACGTTCATCTGATCTTCAAACAATATCACACTACTATTTTTCTTTATCTGTTATCCGCGCGAAAATTCTTCAAAATTTGTTACGTGAGCAATAAGTAATTATGAAAGAAGAAAGAAAAAAAAAAA
>CAJDYZ010011617.1:96977-112012 GCA_903986555.1 Heterotrigona itama
TGAAGACCGTGTATGTCGCAAGCGGAACGCCGCGGACGACGTCCCGAACGATGATCGGCCAATTCCTAGACACGGCAGCGAGCATAAATTATTCAGGCGATGTAGCAAAAGCGATTAATTTTATTGGCCGACGTCCCGGATATGGCTCGTCTGCACCCGTCACCGTCGCTTTGTTGCAACGTCGTATCCTATGCTCCGTGTTCCTCGGTTATGCGCGAGCTCGGGCTAACACCTTATTAACGTCGCCGCTTACACCAGCGCCGGCCACGGGGAAATTGCGCAAAAGCTGCTGTTGCTCTCGGCCGTGTTGCACTTTTCTCTCGATCGGATGCTGACGCCACGTAGGAAACAGGACTTTTCGTTGCCACCTTACTTCGACTGTTGCACCCGAGATCTTTCATCGCGTGATTTCTGTGTTTCAAGTTGAGAGTGACAGATTAGATAGGAAGTGTGAGTTGGAACGACTGCCAGGTGAAGCTTGGTGATTGTCGGCTTATTTCAGATTATATCGTAGTTGGATATCGTTTCAAATTTGTTGAACATTTGCTTACTTTTAGATAATTGTAGCTTATAGTGGTAACACAATTATCTATTTCTTTATTGTTAGATTTTAGTTAGAGAAGCCAACACTGTGAGAGTAATAAAATTATAAATCAGCCGAGTAATCCATATCGACGATTTCAATATCGGTCGATACCTATCAAGGTGTCGTATTCGAAAATTTACAGTCAGAATCGGAGCAATCAAGATGAGTTGAGAAAGATCGAGCAGACTCGAGCACGTACGATTATTCGGACTCGGTTTCTTCGAGAAAAGTCAAATAGATTGAGCCGAGTTGAAGTTCTATTTTTGTTCAGAATTTGCGAATGTGTCCTATTAATATCAGTAATAGATTAATTTTTTTAACATTGTGGTATATAAATATACTTTTCGAAGGTTTGATCACAATGTGGTATATAAATATACTTTTCGAAGGTTTGATCACAATGAAAGTATACGAACGTATCTCTTTTATTAGAAATTAAAAATTTTATTGAATTTTGTCTTGAATGTTCGATTCTCTCCGATCTGAATCGACAGTTTCAGGCCATTTTATTAGTCTGATTGGTCAATCCTTTGACCTGTGGCCGTCCATTAAGGAACGGTGAGAGCAAAAATGAAAGGGAAAACAGAAGGCGAAGAAACGATAACTACTTTGTCAAGTCCGTGGAGAAACTTTAAAAAGTGTTCGGAATTTATGGAAAATCTTGTCTTGAAGAATGTTGAGCTTCGAAAGATTAAACGAAGCATTATAATGAAAGTCTTGAGAAACACCAAGTTTGTCGAAACTCTACTTATTCCTCGATTAATTAATACATTCGCAAGCGGCGATCGTAGGACGAGACGTTTGGCTGAACAGCTCATATAATTTCCAAACAATCAGAAAACATTATTCTCGAAATTGTCTCCTTCTTTCATAATAAGAGTTTCATTTAAACTGATCAGCGTGTGATGAAAATATCAGATCAATGTTTGAAACGAAGATATTGATAATTTTTCTAACTATACAAGTGTTATTACGTTCACTTTGCAAACTTGATGCTGTTATATTAACTATATTCAACGATATTATAGTTTGGATAATTTGCCATTGTCTTATTGTTCACGTATTTATTGAATGTTCATATATTTATTATTTATACCCATAATGAAATTTTATATACAAATGAAAATTGTATTCATTGTATTCTGGTGTGATATACAGAGTAATTGACACAACTTGCACGCTTGAAATAACTTTTAAATTATGCAAAGTCTAATGCAAAGCTGTTTAATACTAATGGTCAGCAAATCATTTCTCACGTTTCGTATAATATATAATATCGTATAATAGAATCTTTATTAAAATTTTTTTATTCCTTCAAGGCTCACACATTTCCTTACGTATTTCATAATTCGCAGAACAATATCTAAGCACATATTTCTCGTCAACAACAATCTTGAATCTTTTTATCTTGCCACGATGAAATCACGAGCAAAACACCGGGGAGCAAATTGATTCACGAACGTCACCATACGAGCGGTGGTTCTCGCGTGATTCAGCGACATCTTCGTATTAGGCCGAGTCGCCCTAAAGTCGCTGACGACGATGCTGACCTATGGTTCTCCGAGGCCGGGGTAACCAAATACCTGGCTAACAGCCGGGTCATTCATGCTCATTATCTCGACACTTAATTCCAGTCTCTCGCGTGGTCGCGTGATTTCTGTCGATGGACTTGGACTGACCTACGGCGAACTCCACGCGATAAATAAAAGCTATAGGCTGATTGATTTTCCTCGCCTCGCGATCTGAGATGAAACGTTCGAGAAGGGGACTATAGAGAGAGAGAGAGAGAGAGAGAGAGAGATCTCTTTCTCGTGAACTTTTGTGATTACAGCGAATTATTAATCAGTGATTATTGACAACATTCTATTTTAAAGATTATGCTTCGGCTCGAAGTAACTCGAATTTCCGCACGCCATTTCGAAAAGAAGCTTTCAATATTATTTCGAGTGAATGACACACGAGAAGAAAAAAAAAATAAATAAATTTTATGTACAATATAAATCTTACTAAAAATCAATTTCTTTACACTGGAACTACTAACATGGCTAGAATGACCAATTTACAATTTTCGTTAAAAATTTGTAAAGAAATTTATATAAATCAAAGAGAGATTCGTTGCGTTATAAACTTTGTAACGTTGTAAAAGTTTTTTGTCTTTTTTTTTTTTGTTTTAATCTCTCTGATGGAAATTTTATCGTCGATCTAGTGTTCTAGTGTTAATATTACATCCTACGTATTGAAACCGCTCTGTTTCCGCAATTCCACGGCGTTTCCACGCAATTGCGAGTCGCGCGTTGCTCAAGTTATGCTCGAACGTATGGATCTGCATGTATTTCGCATCTCATCGAAGCGGGAGATCCTTTTTTCCCCCTATCGGTTGGAATTCGTTTCGCGAATGGAAAGAAAACGACGGTATGCGCGAGTTGTATGTACGTGGCGAACGCAAACGCGTTCGGCCAAGATCCTTCCGTCATTAAGTTTCTTTCCTCTTGCCTGGTTTTCTCATCGACCAAACATGTCCCGATGTGAGTGTTGACCTCGCGATTACTGGGAACCCATCGCGAGGCGGACGTGTACGTTGCTAGACATCTATCTATGGTGTTGGCTGCCCGCGGACGGTTTTTAAGCTCGGGAAGAATTGACGCTTAAACCCAGGTTGGGAAAGTTGAGCGGCCGTCATCGTGCCGCAGAAAACATAGTGGACTCTCGCGTGTACTACACTGTGAATGTAATTCGTTTCTTTTTCTTTTTCTTTTTTTTTCAACGTAGCCGCGCGGTACGCCGCTGCTCTTTTTTAACCAGCGCGATGACAGTTTCCCTGCGGAAATACCTTTGTCTCGAACGGTATTTATCATAACCGATTCTTGCGACATTAGACAGTTTTATAGAGACTCAGAGGGCAGTTCGAGCATTTTCACGTGATCTTTTCCTCGCTCTGTCGCGTGAAATACTAACAGCAGGTCGGGAGTACGTCGATGTCGGCGAGTTGTTTTGCACCAGGGAGAAATCGATCGAATCTTTTCGATTTAAAAACGTTTGAGGTCGTTTCTGACGCAAGTGCAAGTTTCATTCTAAAGAACGATATTTAGAATTTCACAAATTCACGGTTTTAATTAAATACAATATAGGGACAATTGTTAACAATCATCTGGTATTTTCATGGCACGTAATTTGTTGAAAAATTAATAAAATATATAGGACAAAAATTGAAGATATTCTTGAACAAGTGATAAATGTTGGATTATTGATTTATACTTCACACAGAATTTCATACCGAACGGAGTGTATAATAATTTTCCAAAAATAAAATAGGAAACGTTCGTCGTACGCATCAGAACGAAAGAGGAGGAAGCATTTCTCTGACTAATCCACCTTTCACTTGTCCATTAAACACGCGTAATTATGATTGATCGAAGCATTGATTATCGACTACCAATTTCGCAATATATCACACCGACAAGGAAGTGTTAAATTTAAATCACACAAACATACACGCACACACGCGCGAGAATCATCGCGGCACTTGGTTACTCAGCAGTTTCAGTTGGTTCGAGCGCAACTAAATCGCGCGTGGATTTCGTTCTTTTTCATTTCATTATCTTTCTTTTTTTTTTTTTCTTTTCTTTTCCTCTCGTGTTTCTCCCTCGCGAAATCGGCATAAATCATCGAATCGCTCCTTTCTCTACGGCGCGGAGGAAACAAACGTTGGAAACGAAACATCCATTAAGGGCATCCAAGCGAAATAGAATTTCAATCAATTCCCCATCAACGTTAAGTGCCGGCTCGTCGACTGTCAGGATTGCCTTCGTCGTCGTTCTGCGCGATTATCGTCATCAACAACGCGACGCTTAAACTTGGTCGTTGCGAATGCGAATCTCCTCGATGCTTGATGAGAGAGACCTGTTCTACGCACTGTTGAAAGTATTCTATAACGGATATCCGTCCCGTGTTTTGATCGTAGATATTTTTACGCGTGTTGCGCGGAAAGTTTCGAAAATTTTTATCAGCCTAATAACCACTGCCACGATTAATGTGAAAATTTAAAACCAGCCTGGAAGTATATGTAGAAATTATGAGATTATTGAGAGAACACGATAGATTGATAAAATTTTCGAATCCCAAAGTGATGGATCGAAATCTGAGAATGTACATAGAAATTAGAAAAGTTATTCTGCCTATTGGAGCTTGTTAAACTTTTGAACATTGAAACTCGTACAACTATCGCGCAATTGGACAGCGATGTCCAACGATATCTATGAAAATCAATTGCTCTTAACTGTAGAAAATAGTATGCGATACAATGGAAATTCGAAGAAGGTATAATCATTATCTCGGTAATTGACTGTTCGAGCACTTTTGTAATCTGTAAAAAAAAACATACATTTACGCCAAATATCTTGTTATTCGTATATTGCCAACACACTTATTCATCATGATCGAGCGAACGAAATTTCAAAGTATCTCGTACATTCGTGTCTATATCGTAAGTTTTCGAATATACTTTCGTGTGCGCGACCACAGCTCGACGAATAGAACCTCGAACGCCGCTTTCGAAGAAGATTCTTGATCGATCGGCGAAGATTACTTGCCCGAGACAATTACGGAAACGTCTGGCACGCGCGAGATGAAGAATTTGTTTACAGAGATATGACGGACGCTGATTGCCGAGCTGGAAAGTTCGCGATTCCGAAACGAACGAGGAGGAGGAGGAGGAGGAGGGAGAAACGCCGATTTCTACGAAC
This sequence comes from Heterotrigona itama, assembly GCA_903986555.1. Taxonomy (NCBI): domain Eukaryota; kingdom Metazoa; phylum Arthropoda; class Insecta; order Hymenoptera; family Apidae; genus Heterotrigona; species Heterotrigona itama. Next base: position 102,306 of record CAJDYZ010011617.1, read on the forward strand.
GTGTTCGAGTCAATAGAAAACGGTCAACAGCAACGGGCCGGCAAGGGAATAACGATTTCCCGCGTGATATCAATGATGCCCGATCGCGAGGAAAGTTTGTTAGTTCGAAGATGCAGACCCTCGAGATTTCTATGCTGATGATATTAATTTGCAATTCGATGAGGATATTCGTAGGATACGTTATTTCGCCGGTTCGATTATTCATCGGTGAAAACGCTGAAGAATGGAAATCGATCGGAGTGGAGTTATACGTCTAACTTTATAACGCGCTTTTTTCGGTTTTCTGTACCATATGCAATCTATCAACGTTGGAAGAAAACTGATCTTATCCCTCGTTTTCATCGGCGTTATTTCGAGTGGAATTCGGAACAATTAGTCCATAGGAATCCTTTCGTAGATGCATGTTTCAAATGCTCTGAGATTTGTTCGCGTCTGTTGCGAAATGAACCTGACGTTACACGAGCAATGATATACTTATCTCAGTTATGATAGTTTTTTATTGATCCATAAGGAACGACCGCGACGTTCTATATTTGCCACAGTTTTTTGTTTCATGTGTAAATATTTACCGCGGACGTTACATTTGGATGGCGTGATTAAAAACCATGTTGGATACAGAGGATATTTCAATTTCATTACTACTAGAGATTATAGGAATTCTTAGCAATCGTTGATTCTCTCCGTATGTTTTCTCTGGTAGTGCTGCGAACTGTTTGAAACGTGACAAATAGACTGTGGATTTTTGAGAACGTGATTGAAGATGCAGGATCGTGATAGAAAATTTCTTTCTGTGTCAAGTACGGTGTTTTTTGATGACAGTTTTTCTTACTGTGTGAATCCTGTGCAATTTCGAACTTTAGAATCTTCTACAATAATCAAATAACGCACACATGCCACTGGTAAAAACACTTCACTTTGAAAACAAATTTTAAATGCTTCTAACGTGTTAAAAAAGAGTTGAAATTATAACAAATAACATTTCAATGTTAAATAGTTAAACATATGTATAATTAAATAGTTAAAAATTCAAATAATAATACTAGATAGTTGAGATAGTTGACTAGTACTGATGTCACTGATACTGAGGTCAGTTACGTGTGCCGAACAAATTAATATGAGCGAAAGAAAGGAAAAAGAAGTGTGAGATGTGAAAACATCTTATCACCCTGAATGTATTAATCGTTGAACGAGAGTTCGGTGACACGCGTAATGTTAAATGGCATCGATAAGTTGTCCTTACAAAATGAGAGAAATATATCGGCTGTTGCCTGCATTTCGAACGAAACGATAAGATATCTACATCGATTACTGTTAATCGGCAGTTAAATTGGCGTGGCGTTAAACGTTTACAGATAAACAGCAGAAACTAGGCGCGAGATTATAGCGAGCTCCGCGAGCACTCGATTAAGATAATCGCGACAGTACGTTTTGATTTCGTTTCCGATTTCTGGATTACTTGGATTCGATGCCTATATGGATACGGTGAACGCTATATTTATGTAATATAAATTTACACTCTATTTTATAATAAATGTATTTGCAATGACTTAATATTCGTGTTTTAATGACGAAAACCAACTTCGACATTGAAATCTCAAAAGAGATCCAGATATCCGAAATCAGACAAGTTTCACATAAAACGTTTTCTCGCGTTCTTAATAGTCATAGAAATAATGATCGCATAATGAAAAAAAAAAGGAGAAAGAAAAAGCAATAACCATTGAATATTTCAAAAGAAAAAAAGCAAAGAGAAAACGAGAAGATCCGAATACCAGCGTAATTCACCTCTTGCTCGAGACTGGCGGTTTTCGCACGTGAGAAAACCGACTCGAAACCAATAGGTTGAACCACCGATTAAACTCCGTTTACCCGCTAATACCATCATCAACAACAACCTAATCGTTCGAGCGATCCATTACGATTCGAGCGGGTGCCTACCTACCTTGAAACCGCTGCCGAAAAACGTTCCACGGCGAAATCAGCGTGAAAATTAGCCTGGCAAACACCGTTTGCTTGCCGCACGTTTCCCAGCCAACTATGTTTGTTGCTTGCACGTACGTACGTACATGCTGCGGCGCAACTAGTCGGTGGTGGAGAACGAACGAGTCCTTGATGGAGGGACGGCTCCGTGTAAAATGCAGGCGAAACGAGGATCGCGTCGGCACGATACCGTAAAGTTGGAGTCTCGGACTCGGTTCGTTCTATCGTATTCTATCCGTTGGCAGGGACGTTCTCCAATTACGATATCTCGTTTTCGCGTGCAGCTGTGAATAGCCGATCGTGAGGAACTGTGCACGCATATGTGGCAGCGTGACGCACGCGCACGCGTGTGTGTGTGAGAGAGAGAGAGAGAGAGATTCATTACACGTAGCTCGTGTCAGCCTTAATTGTGAGCGAGGAATGCGCTCGTAAGGGAGTACAATGGACCTCTCGATATTTATAAAGAGCCAGCGCGGTGATAAGTATGACTAGTAAGAGAGGGTTAAGTGCCTGCTCGCCAAGCACCGATTGTCTAGCCACGGAGAAGGTTGCGTGTTCCTTGGAAAAATTGCTAGTCGTCGCTGGGGATGTTTCCACGGGATTCCTCGCGTTTACTGCTAACGGAGAGTTCGCCTGTTTGAAAAGTGAGAAGTAGGTGACAACGTATGAACGCGACAGAAACGAATGTTCCTATCCAGCATGTGTGGCTTGGTGTCGAGTGTTTTATAACGTTGTATCGTTGTCGTCTGTCGGGTGGGTAGGATTCTTATAATAGGATTCGTGTCTCTCGCGGTAGATATTACAGGCTCAAACTTGGTTCAAATATCTGAACACGTAGATTTGTAGATATAGAATTTTTTCTTTTTTTTTTTTTTACTATCAATATTGATCTTCTTCAAATGAGTACATATCACTCTAAAACATAAATTAATCTAGACTTGTTGCATTTATTATATATAAGTTATGTTTATTAATCAAATGATTCAACTTTGTGTTATATTTACATATACAATTGCAGAAGAATATTGGATTGAACAGTTGTGAAACAGTTATGAGACGAAGGCAAAGTGCGCGTAGCTTCGTACGATCCTTTAAAATTGAAGTCTCTTTGGCACGAAGTGTTATTTCGAGACCGAGTACGTTTTCGCGTCGAAACGACACGCGCGCAAGAAGACGTTTGAAAAGAAAGTCGAGGCATTTGCAACGAAACATCCACGCCTATTTGTCATAAGACACTCGAGAGAGCGAAACGAACATTCCTACGTGAAAGCGTAACAAAATTTTTGAACGTTAGGTTGGAATGTTTCGCTTTGTTGCATTCAGTTGCCCCGTTCGATATTATGGGAAAATCGCGAAATTGTAGGAATTCTTACTTGAGAGAATTTTGCCCAAGATCGTGTTGCGTAATATTGCAAAGCAAAAGACGGAATGTTTTTCGAATTCCTGGCGGCGTGCGTGGGATTTTCGAGACCCATAAAAATATTCTGCGGTTGCGTGCCTGCGCAACACACACTTCCCGATATTCGTAAGGGGTCAATGCTTGATAAATCATACGCGGTTTGACGCACTTTGCAAAGACTATGTATGTTCACCGTTTGAAAGAAGTAACGCGTCGATGAATATTAAAGGGCTATCCGAAAGGATTGCCTCTTGTTCTCATTGTACCACTGTCGAAACAAAATTGCAAACAATCCCGATCCGTTCGCAGCATTGTAATATTTATGCCTTTAACATGTTAATTAGGCAGCAGGTGTTCAGTTTAACAAGCATATATCTTGTAAAATCGCGACATATCTTTGTCGGAAAATTGATGAAAAATTGGTACGCGTAATAGTCTGAAAGTGTTATGTAATTATTGCTTGTCTGAAATAGTATGAGTGAAAGATCGAAGAATCTTTCATTTTCAAATAATTAAATTGCATAACATTGATATTTAAATATTTAAATACGAGGCTAATCTAAGAGAGCTGTGTATGCTTATCTATCTTCAAATGGCTACATCAACGAGATAACAATTATTCTTAAAATAGAAATGATTGTACACGGTCGTATCTGTACGTACATATTTCAAAAATGAAATCCATGATACTTTCCCATTTTTCACACGCCAAGAATACTTCGAGTTCCTTTATCGTTGGAAAGTGATATAAATGGAGATGATAAATTTTAGGATAAATTTCCTACGTTTCAATTTATGGGATCGACGAACGTGACAATTGAAATGAAACGCAAACATCAAGAAGAAAAATATTTCAAGAAAATTCCATTATCTTCGCTATCCTTAAAAAAAAAAAAATGTCGCCAAGAGAATAATTTGTGCCGTTACGTAACCTGCAATCGTCTCGTATGGACTCATATGTGTCGAAATTGACATTTTTTCATCAACATTCTGTTTATCGCTCTTGTTGAATATAATTCTATTTTACAAAATTACGTGGATCGTCTCATTGCCTTTTTAGATTTTTAAATTGCTTGTTGATCTGACATAAATTTCTACTTAATTCTACAGAATGATCGGACGTTCTTACTCGAGGACTATGACGGCGAGAAACGAAAGAGAGAAATAGAGAGAGAGAGAGAGAGAGAGCAGCAAGGTTTCGCGATTTCGTCGTTTTCAAAGAGGCATTGCTGCGCTCGCACGCGCGCTGGTCACAGTTCAAATCAAGAGCCGGACGAGATAGGAACGGCGACGTCGATAAATCGTCGCGGTGAACCGCGATAAACGTTCGCTGGCTTCGTCTTTCTCTCCTCTTTTTTCCCGCGGTATCGCGCACGTACACAGACCGCAGATTTGGTAAACAAATTATTCTCGGCAGCGAGGAGAGAAGTGGTCGTACACCGTCGTCACTCCTTCTCTCTTTCTCTCTTTCTTCGTTCTGTTGTTCGAAGTGAGAAACGAGTGATTACGCGGAGGCAGCCGTTGGAGGCTGTGGTTTTCGCGGGATAATGATTTCGCGAGATAGAGCGGGGCCCCAAACAGCGACACTGCGGACGGATTTGAAATTTTAATGGGCCCACGAGTAGGCAAATGAGAATTGCACGCTCGTCGATGCGTAAGGATGGATTTCATTTTTTTTCCGAGAATGATGAATTCCTATCGAAAACCGGAAGCCAGCTTACCCCTGCTAAAAATTGTAGTTAATTATCTAATTATCTTCGATACGAAGTCGTCGTTATTACTTAAAAATCAAATAGTCGGGATCATTATGCCGTGTTTTAATGCCTCATTTCGAGAGAGAACTAGCTTTCACCACGTTCCCCTTCTCCGCTCACGTTGACATTGAATACGCGTTTACCTCTTGCGTATTTCGCAATTATTAATTCTTTCAAATATCCTACAAACGTATTTCTGCTATATATAATGGAAAAGCGTGTTTTCACGCGAATGTTAAACGAGTTAAAAAAAAAAAGACAGGAACAGGCTTCGTCCAGTCAGAAAATACTCATATACACCGAGAAAAATCCTGCCTTTAGATATCTCTCACAAAAATAAGACACGTTATTGGTCGTAAGATATGAGTCTCTCTCCCTTTTTATTCAATTTTAACATTTTAAACCAGAATTTAACATCTTGAAATGCGAATGACAGAATTTTCGTGAATTTGTTTGTTTCTCACGGATCTCAAAGTGAATTTTAGAAAATAATAATTTTGCATTTTAATGTTTAATGGCTTCGTCAACTCCGAAAACGTTCGAAGCATTCGAAGAGATCGGGCTTCTTCGGTGAGGAATAAATGAAAATCCGCGAACGATGGCGCGAAAGCAAGTTCGATTTCGGTGTGGAACGCTTGCGTGTGCGTCTTGAATGCCTCGTCGAATGAATTCACGGGGCAGGAGTGTGCACACGAGTGGGTGCGCGAACGTTAACGAGTTATGTCTATCGCGGCGATATAAACGATACTGCACGTGCAATAAAGTGCATCGATAAAAAACGCGGACCGATTAATGTGCAAAATAGAAGCTGTCTCGATAACGATTAGTGGTTTAGTAGGTACCGGTCCGACCAGCGCGGACAGAAAGTTTCGCTCGGATTGAAAAATTGAATGTTGCGTCGCGTGGACTGTGACACACCGGTAGATCTATGAGAATTGGCGATTACATGCGTGTCAGCTCGTTTAGTGTGCGGCCGCGAATAATTTTGTTTGCGCGATCGAATTGTATTTTTTACTGAAATATTTTTCTCTTTCTGTGTGAATTATTTGACTTTGTTGAAATATAACACGGGAACCGGAGTGTTGATTTAATTACAGATTTTTAATCTTTCGTGATAGCTGAACACTTGAGAAATTTATGCTAATACACACAATAACGGTAATTTGTTCTTTTTATATTTGTTTCTTTGTGATAGAGTTTGCACCAACAACATGGTACGATATATAATTCTTTCAAGTTTCGACAAACGGGGAGATCATTTCGTCTCTCGAAGGAAATATCGTCGTCGAGATTAAAAAAATTTTAAAAAATAAAGAGATACTATTTCGTAATGAATATCGTTGTTAACTGAAGCTAATCGAAACTTTCTTTTCTTTTAGCAAAACTAGAGGTATTTATATTTCTATTTAAATAGCGTTCTGCAAATACTTGGAAAAAAAAAAATTCGCAAGTAAGTGGCATAAATGGCACGTGAAATAGATAAAGAGAAACAAGAAAATCAGCAACGATATTTTAAAACACTGCAAATTACACGCGCTTCGAGGACGTCGTTATGCATTCGGAATATTACACATTCGCAGAATCATGCATGGGGAAAACATCGGTATGCAATAAGGAGAGAATACGCGGGCGAACGTTTCGTAAACATTCCGGGAATTCTGAATGAGAAATGAGTTCCGTACACGTTCGAGCATCTGAAATATTTGAAACTTTTGCTCGGTTCGTTGAACCAGTTTCGACGAAGCGAGTTCGATCCATTTCACGAGATCGGAGCCCGATCGTCGCGATCATCGCGAACACGATCCGCTGGCTGGAACCAGGCATCGCTGCGACGATATATTTCACTATCCTTTCTCGCTCGGGCGCGAATTTAACGAGGCACGGTGTCGGCCGCGAAAATGACTTTGTCATTCATGAGATGCAAATCGCGTTAAGAAGTGCGGAAAAACAGCGGCCAATTAGCTGTAAATCAAAATCGCGTGACTCGGGAATGTCATTTAACGTCGCCGTTTGAGTAATTTACACCGGTTTCTGTTTATTATTGTTCTTCGTTGCTTCTTTGATATTCACCAGCTCGTCGTCTAATGACGCCAGTGTATTGGAAGAAATAGGCCATCTGTCTTGGTGTCAACCAGCCAGTGTTTGTTGCAATTCTTTTTATACGTAATATGTTTGTTGACGCGTAGAACTGCAGGTAGAATCGGAAATGAAATTTCCATGGAACTTTGACACGAAAGTTGGTGTATATTTAGTAATTCAATGACTTGCAGCGTATTTTATTTTTCTAAACGTATCGAGAGATTTGATGATATAAAATATAATATGAAATTAATATAAATATGGAATAACATTGAATAACGATAATATAAAATAGGAGTAACGTGTTACACCAAAGTTAGAAAAATTCGAGATCAGAAGCTATTTGTTAACAATAAAAATTTCCTCCTGAAACATAAAATACGATAACGGAGCCGTGACAAAGTCAGTTAATTGCAAGCACTTCGTAACTAAATAACCGAATCCCCAAACTTCGTAATTCACTCTAAGAGCTCCGAATTTGAAACAATCTGTTAAGTAGTAAGCTGAAACTTCACTTTCCGTGCACGTCGCCCATCTGCCTGCATGTTAACTTTGGATTACGTAAAAATTTCACGCAGTTAGAATTCGCGTAAATCAGTGATTCAATTATCGAGCTAAAGCTAAATCAACAACAACTTCATAAAGAACTTGGCTCGTTTCTTTTTTTTTTTTTTTTTTTTTTTTCATCGATTATACCAACGACAGTTGTCCTCGTTAAATAATGGCGGAGATCGGCCGTGATTTCTCGACGGTGGATCGCGAGGCATAAACTCGATTAAATATATACGCGAATATTACGCGTAATTAGCACGACGGTATGCAAATTTCTGGGGCGATTAAGAGTGCGTGATGCAAGCATGAGGGGGAAAACGGTAATATACGATGAAAGAACAGTCCGTTCCGCGTAAATACGAAAGTGTTTCCAAGGAGGACCCGATACGCGTTTTAATGAACTCGAATTCTTTCAGGGCCGTTCGTTTCGTTGCCGTTACGCTGGCAACATCGAGTCAACCGGTTCCAGTCCGGTGTTCTTATCAACCCGCTGCAACCAACAGACACTTATCTTAAACGTCGTTATCGTAGCTCCGCGCGCAGCGGTTCGTCAGCAATTTATTCGGTTTTCGCGAAAAGAAGGAGTGAAAAAAAAGGAAAAAGGAGGGGAAAAAATAGCGGCCAAGTCACGCGAGCCGCCACCGCGCCTATCCGCTGTACGTCCGCTGATTATAATAATGATGTAAAGGCGATTCGAGCGTGAAATTAGCCGTATCGATGAACATCGACGACGAAAATGGCACCCGAGGCTCGAAAGTTCCGTGCTAGCTCCGATTAAAAGCGTTAACATTTCTTTTTCTTTTTCTTTCTCTCCCCCGGACGCTGATTTAGAGTCGATTGTCCATTACGTGCTGTAATTTTTTTACTAGTAGCAACCTTTTTGTGGAACTCGCGGCTCGGAGAATAGATTGTTTTGCTGTCGTAATTGTTAACGTAGCGAAATTGATTTCTAAGATGAAATTCTTTGAAAGAATCACGTTAAACTATGTATTATTTAATCAAAGGCAAAATTCTTACTACGATTTGAAATTTAAATTCAAATTTGCATGAATGAAAGATTCACGAATCCTTTAATTCGAAAATTAAAAATTCTGAATACTGTGCAACGATTAAACTACTTCTTTGAAACATAATTTTCAAATTCGATTCACCGGTGTCTGATTATCACCATAGTTGGAATCAACATTCTTCGGCGTATTATTATATATTACAAATATAGTACGTCAAATGCATATTCACCAACATAGACATAATATTAGTTTCGTAAATTTGAAAGTTCAACCTAGTTACGAGCAGATTTTCAAAGTTGCTCGATATGAAACAGAATTAGTACCAAATTCTATCTTCAATGACAAATATTCGATTATTATATTCGAAAGCTGTGTTCTTTATTGCCTCACTACTCGTTTAAAAATCAATGAAAATAAATCACGCTACTCTTCATCGAATTAACATGATCCGGTCGTTCATCCCCCTTTCAGACCCGACTGGTTGTCGAACAAACGATCGCCATTAATTCGACTGGTCCCTCGATCGATTCCGTCCGGGCTGTTCGTCCGTCGTTTCGTACAGCGAAACCATATTTTCCGCGACTTAATAACCACGATGATCGTGCAACACTTACCGGGGGCCGCAGATACGGGAAGTCCGGTCTCGGTAGATTCGCGCGTTGAGCAAGATCTACAGCGTTTAGCAGCCGGTGCACCAGCCCCCGATAACCGTAAATATCGTCCTTAGTGGCGCGATAAGTTCAGATTTCGCATTAACGTCGGCGACGCGAGCCTGGATCCCTTGGCAAAGAGAGAAATGCCTGCACGAGGATCTCCGCTGCATAATGACCGCGTGTCTCCCTGTCTCCTCGAGGACGGGTGATTGGTGCATTAAACCGACTCGTACGAGCTATTACGTGCGAGTGTGTGTGTGTGTGTGTGTGTGTGTGTGTG
>CAJDYZ010011617.1:159484-170365 GCA_903986555.1 Heterotrigona itama
AAATTTGGATCGAATCAAATTTTCTACAACAATAAAAGTATAAGTTGTTTTAGTTCAAAGATAAATGACACTCTTGCGATACTCGGATTTCATCGAAAGAGATTCGAGGCAGAATGAAAACGGAATGGAGCTACAACGTGGCTCTGCACAGGGGATACTCGATAGGAGCTTTCTAAAAAAAGAAATGTAAAGTTGCAGCTTCGATGGAAACGTCGCTGCCACTGAACATAATAATTCGTCTCGTCGTGACGTGTCGTTTTCAGACCTTCGTTCTATCTACGATCGCAGAAAGTGAAGGTTTCGAACTGGTATTCTGCGAATGCCGCAACGAGATAAAGTGGCTTCGAGAAAGGCAAACAATTTTCTCGCAGCGGCGTTGCCTTAAATCCCGTTGAATTTTATTCCCCCTTATCGTGGCTTGTTGCAGGAACGATCCAGATCGGTCGATTAGAGTGGTTAGCGAGCGTGTTCTTGATTCGCATGAACGCGACCAAGCCACTCGTGTGGATTCAATAATGCAAAACGTTGACGTTTGATCGACGTGTCTAACAATAAGATCAGACGAATTGTATCTACGAGGAGTATCTTGTCCTTTGTAAAAATATTTTTTCCCGTTTCGAGAATATTTCATGGCGATTTTCTAGCTTCATTTTAATTTTTCGCTTGTCATACACTATCATATATTTTCAAGCGAATTGTATTCTATTTCTGTGTTTGTGAATTTTATTGGCAATTTGTACCAATTATGTGTTGAAAAAGTGGTTGATTTTAAATTAAAAATTCTTTATCTGGTTGTCAATCGGTCTCTTGCACCATTAGAATCGAAGTTATGAATCATCGCTCGTTAGTCTCAATCAGTATTGTTAAAAAGAGCCTAATTCAAGGGATGAAGAGAATGTGTGCCAGTTTTGTTTGCACACTCCTGTGAACTATAAAAACAGTATAAATATATAATTTGCCAAAAAAATTCTGTATATAGATTCGACATAAAAGTAATTCGTATAATTTAAAGAAAGGTCAACATTTAACATATTCATAGTTTTAAATTCAATGATTATTAGTAAGCTACATTATTCTCAAGAAATTTGCTCGATGAAATAATAAAATAAAAGTTCTACGTTCACAAGAGACTGAAAATTTCCTCAAAAATTAGACAAAGCGTCTACACACACGCGATGAATGATGATGAATTTCACAATTCGTTGAAATAATTTTCGTTAACAACCTGTATCGTCCTTCAGGAAATAAGCTCGGTGAAAAAAAAATTTCTCTTCTTTGTTACTCCGAATGTAAACGCGAGTCGAGGCGATTTCAGGTATCGATGACTCAACTGACAAACATATCGTGCAACATTTCCACTATTGTACGAGAGAGATTTTAACATAATCGATAGCAATCCACGATTATACGTAGAATGATACTCTAACTTATAGTCGCAACTTTCAGTCCGAGATTTATGAATGTTGCTTTGGTGGCAAGTGACATTTAAAGTATTGGAACGTGTATCGATTTTTATGAAAAACAAAGTGGATAGTGTCAATTGCCGTTCGAATGGCGTTCGTATACTTTTTCCCTCGAACCTTGATATTTTGTCACAGGTTTTGCTGTCGAATCAACTCTCGTTGACAATGATTCGTGCGATATCTGTTCGATAGATTTAAATGCGATAGATTTAAATGCGTAGATATTTTTCAAATATTAATATCAAGCAAAAGAATTGAAGTTATTTCTGGTGTCTGATGACAGATCAGTGATTTGAAAATTACTGTATTCAATGGTAACGGAGAACTTTTAGTTGATCCACGGCAGTGAAAAGATTTATGCCAAAAATCGAAGAGAAGTAAAAAGTAGATTTAGTTTGATTATTTCGTCAAGTCTTCATGTAGCAGGAAGAAAGAAATTTTCAAGTGAGGTAACTTTGAAATTCTAGAAGAAAAATGAATTTGCAGAGAGTCACTTAGAAATTTTATCATCTGCAGTTTAACAATCTATCGTATCAAAAACTCGACAACCTATTTTCAAATGTATAGATCGCTGAAGAAAAAGCCGTTCGTAACTAAATTTCGCAAATTACGAAGCAAATTGCCCGGCTGAACTCAAATAACCCTAACCGTGTGCCTGCGCTGGTGGGATGTAAAAAGCAACCGGTAAAAGAAGACCATCTAATTTCACCGGTTCAGCGTACAAAAACACACGAACGAGCACGAGCGAGTCACGTTCGTCGTTATCTCCGAAGGATCACCGGTAATCCGATTATCAAGGAGAACGCCGAGGAAAACAGATGGCGCGGGTTGGAGGTCGAAAACGATCTCTCGTGTCGGGGACATTTGGATTTTTCTAGGCCGGGCACACGGGTATCGTTGGTACACCAGGTACCGTAACACGTTCCCCGTCTCTCGTCATGTCGCAAGTTGAGCAAGCAACGTAGCCGTAGTCGTCTTCTCGTTCGGCTCCTCCTAGCCGAGAGAGAAGAGAGCCGAAAAAGAGAGAAAAAGACGGCGATGCTGGTGGTGATGGTGATGGAGGAGAATAGCACGCGGCAGCAACGCTTCGGCAACCAGCGAACAACGGGTGAGGGTGTGGGGTAGGTAGGGAGAAATGGTATTTCATATTTTACGGTCGAGCGTGCAGGAAGCAGTCCGGCTCACGAACTGGACAGTGCTCCTAGCTTTGATGGGGGACACAACATCGTCTTGGGCCTCTCGAGGATCACGATTCGGTGACGTGTGGCCGGGGCCCGCTATCGGGGAATAGCGTCGTGTACCGGGCGCATATAAACGTAAAGTTGGCGGCGAAGCCAAGCCTGGTAGAGGCAGGCGGCCACGTCGAGAGCCGTTCACGGAGGCCGCACACCGTTTCCTAGTAGTTCTGGTAGTCCCTGGGATCAGCCGGAACTGGCGGGAAAAACGGGTCGAAAGCAGGGGCCAAGCTCGGAATCGTGGCCCATGCTCCGCGATAAATAAACGAGCCGAGCGAACCGCGTTCCACGAAATCTCGCATCGCATTTTCAGGGGAAACAGCAGAACTGCTGTTTCTGCGGCCGAACCGTTCTCTGCCGCCTGTTTCTGAGAGAGTATCTGGATTCCCTTTGCCGCGAATATTGGTTAGGCTAGGTTGTTTCCTGCTTCGATAGAATCTGAGGTGAAGCTGATGATGACTGTCGCTGCAGCAACGACCAGGAAACTTTTGTCGCCTGCTGTTTGTCGTGGTGTTGTGGCTTTTTGAACGTGGTGTCTGACGGACAGCGAGGTGAGGGATTTCAGCGAAGAAGGAAGCTGAAGCGAACGAGTTATATTTTTTTCAAGAGAAAATATAGCGATAGACGCTCGAGTGCAAATTGAGAGCAGTGTGTAAGATGCATGGAATCTCAAGGACTCGACGAGTATCAATGCCATCGATGTTAGTTTAGATTAGAGGCAATGTAAGCTTGTATGTCAAACTAAGACAGAAGACAAGATTTTTCATCATTAATTCAACAAATTTAGACGAAACTTAAACGAAACATTTGTTTAAACTAAGGAAGGTGACTCGTTGCAAAAAGTCTCTCATCGTACGCCGAAGGTTACATTACGAAACGGTTGTGTATTTTCACCAACTACTCTATTTCCTTGCCTCGCAACGATTTCTGCCATAAATTCGAAAGTTACAGATCTGGAAAGTTAAGTGTATAGTTAAATACGTGGTTCCAGACGAGAGTTAAGTATACGGTTTCATACACGTTTCTCTGCAAAAGCAAAGAACATAACCACCATCCTGGTGACATTTTGCGGTGCAATTATAAAACGTTGAAGGAACGCCGCGTCGGCACCGGTTCGCCGGTGTTTAATCGATCAACGAGATTATTATCCGTGGCCGAGCAGCCGGCGACGGACCCATCGCACTTTCAACACCTCGGTGGAATCGCGATTTCCCATAACTGCCGGTTTCTTTGGAGCGTGGCCGCGGAGTCGCGCCGCTAATTAAACCGTCGAAGCATCCGTCGCGTCCACGAACATCCGAACGTTCCAATTAAACAGTGAAATTACGGTGTTTGCGTAATTAAGGCGGCGCTGTCTTTCCCCGATCGAGGATCGACCGTGCCAATCGGCCTGGGAATAAGCCAGACCCTAACCATCGGCACGTCCCAATTAACAGCGGTCGTAAAGTTCCGAACGAACATTGCTCCGCAAAGTTTCGAAAACTCAACGGTGGCCAGTGATCGAGCACCTCCCTCGTTCGCAGTTGTTTGAATTTGAATTTCACTTGAGCGAGATTGCTCATTCGATTGGCTCTTTTGTCGATTCCTTTCTTGGATTTGGAACTCGGAATATTGGAACAATGGAATGGAATTTGGAATATCATATCCGTATTCGGATTATATTTGGTATTCGTTGTCCCGAATTTCGTACGAAATATGCTTTTATCTTATTTTTATTGGTGTAGTTAGATTGCACGTGTTTGTGCAAATTCGTGTGCGTGTAAAGAAATGGAATCTTAGTAGTAATCTGTTTTACTCACCAGATATTACAATTTTATAATTGACAGGTATAAGAAAATTCATATTGATAGGTACGAAAATTTATAAAATTTATAGAACTGTGCATATTGGTAATATGTTCAGAAAACATAAAACTTTTTTTTAATTCAATATTGATTTGCTCTCGCCGAAATATTTTGTTGAAAAACTGTATAAGCTAGCCCCCTTCATGAAAATCGATTGGATCGATTCGATCTTTCGATTTCGTAAGAGAAAAATAACTCTTGTAAAAGTTTAATGAACGTTGATCGACGATTAATCATTAATGGATTTCTCATTTCGTGATTCATTTTATGACGATAAAAGATATGGAGATATAAGTGCCTTCATCTTTTGTTCATCGAGTTCTTTGTCTCTTTTAAACGTTGTTTTCGATTTTGATCGTAAGTCCATCGCGATGGATTCTTTGTTTCAAACGATGAATAATCCCCGAGGAAGCTATTCAATGAGTAATTATTAATTGTTTCGTGTTGACCAAAGATAAGTTCGTTCGAAGTCGATCGTAGCCTTTGTTATTCAGAGTGTGTGTTTTTCACCAGATAGACTGATTAACAAAGAATTCTTCGATCGCGAACTAATTGAAATTTAAAAACAACGCTGATGCAGCAATTTTTATTTGTACAACATATCATTCGTCGAAGTGTGATATGTATCACAATTTGCCGTTTTTAGATCGTCTCAATTTCACAGTAAGTACGGTAAGAGTAATTTCAAATCATGATTTCATTCTCGATTACAAATAGTCCAGAAGTATCTAATTTCTCAATTCGTTCTGCAGATGAAAATCCCTCGAGGCCTTGTATTCTTTCTTAATAATAAATATACTGTGATAATTGAAAATTCACAGCTCTTCGTGAACTTTCAACTTTTGCGAAATGAGATCATGTTTCAGCAACTGCCCACTTGTAAAACGTACTTGCAAAAACGTACGATGAAAATGGATAATAAAGATTGTTCTTTAAAAGGGAACTTCGTTCTAACTATGGAACAGAAGAAAATTTGGGATCATCGAGTCTCGAACGTCTTAACCACGCGGCGAAATCGTCAATCGGATCGTTTTTTCGCAAACACACGAAAAACGCAGCTGCGTTTTCAATGAGTCACAATGAGGTTTGTAGAGGCTTGTTCGCGAATACCTGGACCGACCGCTTTACTTTAGCGCGTCTTTCAAACTGATGGAAAACACTTGTTAACGCTCGCCAGTCGAATAATGCGCTGGCAAGTCCCGAACTGAAGATACTCCCCTTATACGCGCGTTATCGCCACCATCTGTGACTCTGCTCCGACCTCTCTTTCACGGCTCTTCTCTTCTTCTTTTCCCTCGATAGTGGCTAGTCTCGTTCCTTTTCTTCGTTACGTTCGCCACAGAACCGCTTTTATTGTGTAAGAGTGTTCTCGACTCTAGATTACGTTGAACTTGAGGTGTTCCAGCTTGAGGTGATAGTTCCGCTTTCGAAACGATTCGAGTGCCTTGTTCTTCGAGCCGCAGAAAGAGAAAGACGAAAGTTTAGGGAAATTTCCACTTTTCAAAGTGCAGCTAGTCGAATTCTCAAGTTCGTAACTTCTAGGATAGGTAACATTCCCCCTGAAACATGATCGTGAAAAAAGAAAATCCTGATAAAACATGGGTCGAAAAATCGATAGTTTCAAAGTTATGAACGATTTTTTGTTTCCTGTGAAAGAGTTGGAACACATTCGGGAGTGTTTGGAAGAATACGCAATTCTTTAATACGAAGGTGTCAGAAATACATAGAAATTGAAGGAGGACAGGCAGAAAACCTCCTGCGATTCAGAAAAAGTAGAAACTATAAGGTGAATCATTACTCATATACAGTACGATAGCTCTCGAAGGGAAGGAATTCGTTTCTTCAACCGAAACGAAAAGATCGCTTTGAAACTATTAATTTTTAGAATTATGATAATTAGAACTTTTGTGGTTCATGGTTATTAGAATTCTTTTTTTTTTCATGTTTCGGCGATGTATCACTTATCCCAAAAGTTACGAACCCTTTTTTTCTATTCACCCTGTATAAACAACCAGAAAGTAACAGACCGAATCTTGATTCTAAGTGGATTATTCTAAGCTGAGAGCGTTTCCTTTTGCAAAAAGGAAAATCGCGGGATAAACTGTCGGCTCCCGTGCCGGATTACCGATTCCCAAATCAAATTGGCAATCATTCAAACTTGCTGAAACTGGCTCAAACTATCGATCATCTGGAAGAATGGATGAAGAACAGCTGCGAAGGAGTCATCGCGCGTCGACGATTTCCCTGCCTGCGTTTGCACGTAATTAGGCGAGTTCACCTAACGGCGGCGGCAAACAATAGCCGGCTCTTCTCGCATGCGAGTAAATACGTCAGCGCTGCGATAATTGTCCGGCAATTACCGATGGCGCGATCGTCCACGGACCAGTGGTGTGTAGTATGCGTGTGTATGTGTATATTCGTGTATGGGGACGGGGACCAGAGGCCTCGTTTCTTATTGATTCCTTGTTAATTGGACGATAGCTACCGGGCCTTTTGCCAGTCGTCGTCCGACCCGATGACAGCAAGGATTATTTTAGTTGGAAGGAATCGCGGATCTTCTCGGCATAGGCGAGATTGCGCAAGACATCTGGCGATGCGCGATCGTGTTCAAAGTCTTCTTCACGGTAGGATGACTTTGACGGAAGGTGAATTATAAAAAGTAGCAGTGGATCTGATTGCTAGTTGGAATCGAAGGCTCCATGGGAAGACAAGACTCCTTCGTACGTTCGTACGTCTTTGGAAATTGAAGTTTCAACTGAATTTTAAATGCACAATTCAGCGGAAGCTCCTTTTCAGATGCTATTTGATTGAAATGAAAAGCCGCATAAGGTGATGGAAAGAACGAATTATAAAATATCAAAAGAACTTTTATTATAGTTACTATTGCTACACTACAATATAGTTCTCTGTTCGTTAAAATATTGTTTTTAATTTCAAATTTACCAATTACCCGCGTTTGTTTCGTCAAGAGAAAAATCAATCTTATCATCTGCTTATCAAACCATGTAATTTATTCTTAAAATATTCGTTTCGTCAAGAATTTAATAGGATTTCTCACAAAAGTTAACACCTGACTTATTGAATCATACAATTTGTATTCTTAAAATGTTTCCTTACATCGTACACGATAGAAATTTGAACCTGAGAAATCAAGTGAATCAAACTGCACAGCAACGTATTACGCTCGACTCTTTAATGCTCGTCTGCGAAGAAATTCTCGCGAAATGCGGAGAGGATCATGACAAATTGACACGAGAGACGACAGTAAAATTCGACAGTGACAACAACTCGACAACTAGATTATCTGACACCTTGCGTGGCTCTTGTGTTTCACGGGACGAAGAGATAGTGTCACAGTGCAGCGCGACACGTCCTCTGCCCATGACGCCATTTTATCAGGGATTTCAGACGCCATACAGACAAAAAAAGACGAGCATCGAGCGAGGTTAAGATCCACAGGAAAGATATACGCGAAACAGAGAAGACACGTAGCGGATTGTCGTCGATCATCAGACCGGAAAAGGCCTCTGTGCATTTTCTTCGTTTTGCTGCACGTCACCGGTTCTCTGGCTGCGACGACGACGACGACGACGACGTTGGCCAGGCTCATAGAAAATTCTATTATTCTATTCTTATCATCGGGATGACGCGTGCTGGCTCGTATCGACAGCCGGATATATAATGCAACGTGAGTTTCTGAGCTTACGGCGTCTACCGGATGCGCCCACACCGAGCTTGCATACTGAATAGCGGCCTCGTCTTCTAAAGTCCAGCTAGAAAACGTGCTGGCTCGTCACGGCCGCTCTTGCCGGATCGCAGCTGTCGTTCGATTCTCGAAATGATCGAACAGCGAATTCTCGCACCCGAGCGAATGCCAGTTTGCCACTGTTAGATCGTGGATCGTCTACGATCTCGTTCGGGAAATTTAAATGTGCATAAATAATGTAGTGGAAATTAAAATATGCGTGTTATGACACATTGAAATTGCACAGAATGCACATAATATGAAAAGATATATGAAATATTCAGAGTACAGTGCTTTCTATAATATTATATGTTGTTATGCAATTAATTGATTATTGTATGTTAATAGTTATATGTAATATTATATTATACTTGCTTCGTGGAAATATTATTTTCTATACCTAGATTCTGCTTTTTCCAGTTACGGACGAAATCTTTGTTCTTGACTTCTTGCATTTGTTGAGATTTTGTTTTAACAATTCATCGTAACTCGTAACAATTTATTAATGACTACATATCTGTCAAAGTAATCAATCATTTCAATTTCTTCAAATTATATAATTTCGTAAGGGCAGTGAGGAAACAGTTATTAGACGAATTCTTGGAATTCCCTTT
Source organism: Heterotrigona itama (assembly GCA_903986555.1). NCBI lineage: Eukaryota > Metazoa > Arthropoda > Insecta > Hymenoptera > Apidae > Heterotrigona > Heterotrigona itama. The sequence goes on from CAJDYZ010011617.1 coordinate 168,386, forward strand.
AGTAGCCATGACGTCAAAAAAAAAAAACCAGAAATATAAATTGATCGACGAAAACATGCAAATTTAATTACATACGTGTCTATTATTACACGTGCTATTAGTACTCGTCAAATCAATAAAAATCACTAAAAATGTACTTCTTTGGAATTCTATATACACGCGTTGAATGTGGATCACATCGCAGGAACAAGAGGTTTCCCTCCTCTCGGAATGTCCCGTCGATTTTCAATGGAACTGCAATCTTCCTTCCGGACAATAAACTTCCATTGAAAGGAAGAAAACAATCCTGGGAAATATGTATCAGTACCTCGCTAAAAAATTAGGAAGAAGATTGACGACGATCTGGGTAGAAGGCAGACACCACCCGACCCCTTGAATTTTAATTCACCGGATGGAGGGGTTTTTTGTTCTTGAAGCTCGTCGACAGATTCGTCGGCGTGGCACTGTATTTCAACACCCTTTTTAATATTTCTGGGGTGTTTCGCGCGCACGACATTCCATTTTTGCAATCAACGGCCCTGGCCGTGTGTTGCAGAGGGCGACGTCTGCGTGCGACCTATCGCGCGCGGCAGATGCAACGTCGATCGTGACGTATTGTTCTCTGTACAAGACGAATTAATTCTACGTGTACCCGGCGAGAATTCACCGATGTGTTAATTAAAACAATGCCTGCGCTTGGCGAGTACGGGCAGGGAATTCGAATTTCGCGCGCATATGTCACACCTCGATCTTTTCTTCCGTTTCTGGTATATTGTTGCCCTCATTTAGAACGATCCTGCCAACCTTTATCGATCGGTCGATCTGTCGCCAATTTGTACATTTTTTTCCACCGTTACATTATTTTATATCTTATATTTTATATTTAATTCTAATACCTTGTATCTTGATTTACTCTGTAATTTTACAGTTTTATGAATACGACCGAAGGAATACGAAAATATCGTAATAAGTGCTTTCGCGGATTTTTGGAATTTCAATTTCCCTGTTTGTCGAGCAAATTGTACTTATTGCATGGCATCGTAATGAATGTAAAAGTAATGAAAATATGATAAAAATAACTAACAACAACGATAAAGCTATAAGAATTGGAAATATTGATATAGGTGTGTATAATAGAATGATTAAAGTCATGTTAAAGGTAAACGTTTCATTCAAATAGGAAGAGCTGATTGTTAACCGTAGATTTCAGAATTATTAGTCAACTTTACATAACAATATTTTGAGCGATAATTATTCTTGAAGCGTGATAACCATTCCTTATTTAGCACACGGAATTTGCATTTTAGATTTACAAAACATCGGAGTTCTCAATAAGTTGTATTTTTTCCATTCCGTTTAAAAATACTTGGAAACGTTTCAAGAGTCGATAGAGAAACGTGTTTTTCAAACGTTGATCTCTCGAAAAAATTTTCTTACAGGCGAGCTAATTGAACGAAAATATTTGAATACGGCTCAAAAAATAAAATCAAAGACACCCCGTATCACCGGGCCGTTACTAGATTTTTACGCATTTTTATGAGAAATTTGAAAATGCAAAAAGTCAAACAAAATGCACAGATTATCCAAAATGTATAGTGCCTATCTGGTAGGTGAGTCAATTTTCTAATAAATTCTCAGAAATTTGCACAACGATCCATAATCTAATTATCACTATTGTAGAGATATAATTTAATGATGTTTATTATATTAAGTAATTAAGAAAACGGAAAACAAAACAACAAATAATAAAACAAGATGTACAACACAGACTACAATAATTCGAATAAACTCAAACGACAAAAATCAAGATAGACAACACAGACTACAATAATTCGAATAAACTCAAACGACACAATTAATGCTTTTATGCAACACAAAATGATCACTCTTTTGACCACACTCATTCAACGCGTTGATCTTTACGACTCTCACGACTCTCTCATTTTTTCAAAGCGCTCAACGCCAACGCTGTACTTCTCACATCACATTCATACTTTTCAT
>CAJDYZ010011619.1:61662-89236 GCA_903986555.1 Heterotrigona itama
CGCCCGATGCCGGTGCAACCGATCGAAAGCACGCTGCATCAGGCCAAATGAAGTGGCAAATAACCGTTATGTCGGAGTTTCCTGGTCAGTGCGTTTGTGTTTTCTTCTCCTCTTTCTATTTTCCTCCTTTCCCCCCGCGCACGCTCTGTTCCCCGATGCTCTGTATTTCTCTTTCCGTCGGTGAATCGTTTCTGCGGACAGAGACTCTCGAACAGAAACGTTGCCTGATTTTTGTGCAACGATTTTCTTCCAGTCGCCGGTGCTCATCGGCCATCCTTCGATCCACGGTTTATAAAAAGAAAAACCCAAGTTTAAAGGGAAGAAAATCGAGGTATTGTTGTATATGGTATTTCAGTTGGTTCTGATCGTTTCGAACGGGAAAGAATTTTTTTTAAACAATTCGGATTGAAATGAGGAGGTTTACTGATGTTGAGTAAATGTCAGAGTACCTTTCTCTTCTTTGATAAAAAAGAAGTCGTTTTATTTTTTTTTTTTTTTTAAATACCAGATATTATTTTGTCGTATTCTTGGACTAAACAGAATGAAACAAAAACAAGAGAAGGATTAAATCAATCATTGGATACTTGGAACAAGTTTTTGAATTTTGTATAGAAAAACAATCTTCCAAATTTCTTTGGAACCGTCCGTATTACGTATCAACGATTGAATTCGTTTCTCTTTGAATTTTAAGAATATGATACAAAAATATATTTAAAATACACGTGATAAAAAATATATGATGATGAATATAAGATGATACGATACGTGCTATTTAAAAAAATGCAGAGTAATTCCTGAACGTTATTTATGCTTCAAACTATCAAAACCAAAATCTCAAAATATGACAATTTCATAATAAACAACATCCCATATGTAAAGAGAAAAATAAGAGAAAAATAAGAGAAAAACGACGATCGAGATAAAAGGAAGAAGGATTGAACGTCGAACGACGTCGAAATATGGATGGACTTGGATTTTCGTAATGAATAAGTAAGAGTTGCCCATTTGATGAGAGAAAGAAAGATCTGTAAGATGTATAATGTAATGTCGAGCACATGATTTTTCTTGAATGTAGCGTGGATTACAATTTTCTTTCGTTTCCTTGGCGTTAAGAAAAATGAAACGAGGTGAAATTAATTTTTCGTCCGCACAAAGGAAGCTGCCGTTTATATTTAGCTGCTCGGTAACCGCGATCGTATCTGGAACAGATATTAATAATACAAAATGATGAAAAAGACATCGTTCGTTTACCCGTTTACGAACACGGGTCTATTGACACGGGTGTATCGGCGGGGAAAAATTGTGTTTATCGTGGATCCACATGATTGTTCTCTCCTTTGTTTGCACCACCTATGTCGGTATTAAAATATCGTCGGATATATCGTTTAAAATTCGTTTCGATCTTTTTTCTGAGACCTGGTTCGAAGCCGAAATGATTAATTAAGGGATTTGGAAGGAAATTTGAGAGAAACTTGTGACTGAGGTTTAATGGAAAGATACTTTTAAAATACTTTGAAAAAATGTAACGTATATAATAAAGTAAATTGTAATTTTTATGATTATAATTTTAAAAAGAACTTTAAAATTAAAATATAAAAATCTGTCTTATCTATTAGACATTTTACTGTATTTTGTTTATATTTATATTTACATATATTTACGTATATTATACATTTTATTATATTTTGAATATATATTTCATGAGTATATGTATATATTTCATATGTATATTACTATGTGTTCTTGGTGCTTTGGAAATTCATAATAAAATTCTCTGGATAAACAGAATATACCATAAGTAAAAGTACAGATGATTTCACATTTAAAAGTTACGGAAGTCGCATTGTCACAGGTTAGTTATGTGAAAAGTGATTTCCTAGGTACGTGTCTGACTTGTACTTTACACTATGTAGAATTCTTCGTGAAATGTTTGGAAGTGTTTTTAACTTGAGAACAGTTTTTCCGTTTCTTGCGAATTTTTTATGTAAGATCCTGTTACTTTATGGTAAAAATACCGTGTGAGACTAAAATCTTGCGAATTTCAACTGATAATTTTTCAGAAATTACGAAAACTACATTATTATATATTTTATTACATTTTAATAATCATTTACATTATATTTTATATTATACTTTATACTTTATTTTAATAATTATTTAGAAATGATATCGTCATTAATTGTATCTATCTTACAAAATTTTCTACATATAAACATACAAATATGTATAATTATAAAAATGAAATATATGTAATGTACTTAGAAATATCATACAAAAGTTATTTCAAATGTGCAAGTTACGTGAATCATCCTGTATATAAAAATATTAATATGAATATAAGTAAACTTTTTCCCTTAGACTAACGTACATTTTATTGTTTCTGTTGCAGCACGACCACAGAAAGTGGAGATCAGCAACTACCCGAACAAGAAGAAGATCGAGGTGAAAGTTGGCGAGTCTCGTCGCTTGGAATGCGTGGTTCGATCGGCGAAGCCAGCTGCCTCGATCGTCTGGTATCGTGGAAACGTTCAAATCAAAGGAGGCGACACGGTCATTACGCCGATTTCTATCGAGGGTGGTGAGTAAATTCATTGTTACTCGCCTTTCTAAACTCGTTTTTTTCTGTTGCAAACTTTTCTTATCCTCGATGAAAGTATCGATCAGCCTCGAACGTCTTATCTCAGAAAGGGATTTTATATCCAGTTCTACTAGTCCGTAGACGCGTTTGCATGAAAAGACGTGTTTAGGATTTTGTTTCCGAGAACGATTTTTAAACATGACTCTGAAAGTACCCTTCTTTAGTTTATCTTAGCATGAAACGTTACTGGATTCGTGACTGCATAAATATTTGATTCAAATATTCAGAATATTATTCAAAGTACAAAAATATTTGAACTTTTTTTTTTAAATACTTGTATATAGATGTACGTTGAAAGATATGAATAATTTTATTAAGATGATCTGCTCCAAAAACTAAAATCTCTCTATTAAAAATGAAAACAAAGAAGAGGGAAATTTTTGGAATTAAGATTAAAAGTCGTTATCTTCCAATTACATTCTATTGTTACACGAAAAATAAAAGTCAAACAATTAATTTATTATCAAAAAGTTACGTAATAAAGAGTTACATGATAAAACGAGCTCGTAACACCGCGATAGAAACGAAAATAACACGAACAGAAACGAAAATAGCACGAAGAGGGCAAAAGCTGAGTCTCGACAAGATAGATCGACTAGAAATAATTGACAGAATCTTGACAGTCGAGACGCGACCGAGACGAATGAGATTTCTTGCCGAAATTAAGTCCAACCCTTATACAATCTTCTCGAGCTATGATTAATCTTTGTTTACTCGATCGTGAATTACCTAGAGCTAAATTTCATTTTCTCCTTGAGAGATGCCTTGCAGTTCGTCGTCCTTCTCATTAGTTCAATTTAGTAGTTGGAGGTCTCTCTCTTAAAAGGACCACCCCTTTATTTCCCCGTCTCGTTCTAGACACATTTCGATGAATATTTATCAAGCGAACGATACTTGGTGCTTTCTTATAGGATGAAACTATTAATTGTTTATCGTTTTATTAATATAAACAGTTTAATCCAATCGTATTACCACAATACAAAATTCACAAGTGTATTTCATGAGAATATCGGATGTTATTTTAGATCGCAAGGAAATACAATCGATATAAATTCCGAATTTAAGTTTAATTTCAAGTGAATACATAAAAAATGAAAACGACGTGTTCGGTTTTCTTTAAAATATGATTTTTGCGTAAAACAAAATACGCGGATATGTGGAGAAAATATTTGAAATTACAAGATTCTTGAATGTGAAATCATTTATAATATACATAATGCGAATTGAAATCCAACGACGAAGTGGACGAGTTAAATAAAACGAAATTTAATTACATTAATGATTATTTCAGAAACTCAGTTATTCTTAACTAGATGGAATTTCTACATTAGATATAACATACAATACATATTATCGAGATTTTTCATATCTCGGTATTCCAAGTAACAATAAACTTTTCAGTTTCTAGAGATAGAAGATTCTTAAATTTATCTCAATCTCCATCCACGCAAGCATATTCATAAGAATATACAAATTTAACACAGAAGTTGACGATCTCGAGAACGAAAGTACAAATTTCGAAGGCGCGGCGTTAATCCAGAGCATTAGAAAAGCATCGGTCAATCGATCAGGCACAAAAGTGGCGCTTAAAGTGGATTCGAGCGGACCATCCCCGAGACTAGGTTTCCCCTTAATCCATTTTTACCGACAATTAAGATCGCGGAAGAGCATTGACGCGGGTCTACGGGCCCGCTAGTACAATAATTCCAAATCGAACGTAGAAAGAAGAAAACAATGAGGGAGGGGAGAGGGGAGGGCGAGAGTGAAATAAAAGAAAGACGGAAGTGAAAGACTGGAGGTTTCGTTTTTTGTCGGCGGATAGGAGCAAACAAGAAGGAGCAATTTCCAAACAGAGCGAAATCGCTTCTGCCGAGCGTTATATCGATCGTTGCACAGGAGGCGCACGGGTTTCGCTGGAATAAAAAGGAGAAACAGACGTTCACGGACGGGTCGGAAAAAGGTTACAAAAGATGAGTGCTGCGGGAGCAGAAGCAATAGGCAGGACACGAGGGAAAAAGAGGCCATAATGGTTCGACGAGCAAAGACTTCGACTTTTATCCCCCCCCCTCCCTCCCCCCGCTTCCTTCGGTCGCGACCTGTATAATAATTAATGAATATGAAACAGACCGAGGCCCTCGGACGCAGCCCAACCAACTCGTTATCTTTATTTAAATCCTACTCTAGAGCACCTCTCGGCTCTACCCTCGGCCGCAATTTAATCAACCCTAAAGATCTGTTTATAACGCGACCAGGTAATAGTGAAAACACCAGACTCCGGAATCAGATAGAATAAATATTGGATATTGGATAGACGCGATTGGGGAGTGAACTTGGTGAGAGTCGTGCGATCGACATGGGGGACTAGGGGTAATGAAGGATCCGTGAAGGATTCTTGACTTTGTACAAAGCACGACTATATTTCTCGATGGTTGTCTTTTGGTATTGATCTTTGAGAGCGAAGTTTTTGATTTTATTTTTTTTTATTTTTTTTTCACATGCAGAGAATATTTCAAATTACAATTTATTTTTTCCTCATTTTTTCACACGATAAATTAAAATGTCATCTATATACTTTAAATCCTTCAAATCACACATTGTACGATATTATGCAAGTAAAAAACTGAAAGACTCTGTGCGAATACAATTCGCGTAGAAAAGACAAAGCTCAAAAAAAAGGAAAAGCAAAGAACAAAGAGAGAGAGAGAAAGGAAAGAGAAAAAAGAAAAAATTCAGGAAATTTTTCGTCGCAGTCAGTCCATGACCAAAAGAAAGTGACCGTGTTTCGCGTATTTTTGCGTTCGCAACAAATACGAATGGAACGACAATCCGCACGAGCAGAACAAAAGGCTGAACGAAATTCAGGTCGCGAACTGGTGCGCGCTACCCGGCACGCTTTGAAAACGCCGCTTAAAGCTTCCCTTCGACTTTCCTCGGACATTTTTTGTCAAAGTGGCCACTCGCTTTGCCGGATTTGTCAAAGAACACGAACATGTCCTGCGGGCCAAAAGATCCGTGTCATCGTCCGTTTTCTCTCCACTTGTTACGTCTTTTCAACGGGAACCAGACATTTTCTGCACGGAAAACCTCGACCGTCCGCCGCAGTCACTCGCCTCGAACAACGTTCGAAAACATTTCCGGCGTTTCCTATCCCGTGTCCTCCTTCTTTTTTTCTTCTTCTTCTTTTCTCCCGTTCCAAATTTAAGATCCTCTTTCGCAGCCAATTTGCATGAATTCAGTGGAATTCGGAAAACTTCGTGTTTCAGGTTTCGTCAGGAGAAATTCCAGGAGCTCCAGACGTAAATTAGTATAGCGTACGCTTTCGAAGAAGATTTAAGTTTTATCGGAATGGAAAATTCTTTTTTTGCATAGGCGAAGTTCTCTTTTTCTTCTTAAGTTCTTAATTGGAATTTATTGAGTGAGTCAAGGAAATTTGTATTTTTATGGCTTTATCAAGGTAAACGTGATGCAAATTAGTTAAGATCGAAATGATAAAAAAAGATTACGGAATGATAATTTGGAAGAAGTTTAAGTTTCGTTAAACTCAAAAATTCATTCTTATGGACAATTTCCATGAATTTGTTTGTACAATTAATCGAATTGGAAAATAAATATGTATGTTGGTTAATAGTTTAAGAAAGATTTGAATTTTGTTAAAATCGAAGACGTAAAAGAGATAAAAATTAAAATGTTTATAACGACTTGCAAAAATTAAAGACAATCTCTTCTTCTAAAAGATATTTTTTCCAAGACTGATAGAGAAGAGATCTTAACGAGTACTTTTTGTTATTTCAGCTGGCGCTCTAAATCTGTCACATTATCCTTAATTTAGAAAAGTAAATCTACGATTTTAATTTCTGCACCTCATCATCTATAAATTTAATGTTTCGCAATGGTCTGAGAATAGCAAATTTTAAGATCTTCATGCTAAATATAATCATAATTCTTATAAACTTATACGATAGGAAACAACTTCTTCTTCCATCCGCTAATGATTATAACACCTATTACGTATTTTGACATCTTCAAATATCCCACGAATGCATAAAAGTCCCTCGCTTGTTTAACAAGTTTAACAAGCATAAATCCTGTCGTTTAACGTTCAAAACTTGAAGATCAACACCACTGCCTGACGTATCCCCCAAAGCCCAAGACAAATTTTAACGCGTAATCGTTCAAATTACGCGGGATCGTTCTAAACAGACACTTACCCCATATGTACGACGTTGACATAAAAGTTACCGGCAATTCCTTCTCTCCCGTTCCTCGGGTGCGGTTCAAATCATTTTTTCCAAGGATGGTTTAATATTTAAACGGGGCCGCGCTATCCTTCTACCTAGTGTTTTTTGAAAGCACACCAGAGGATAACTTAATAGAGTGTCTTAGTTGCTCCATTATATCCTTTCCAACAATGCACTTCCACCCGCTTCTCTCTCTCTCTCTCTCTCTCTCTCCCTCTCTCCCTCCCTCTTGCTTCACCGCGCCGACCCCTTATTGCTTGCCCCATATTCCCGGTTCTTTTCGTGCTGCTGCTCCAACATAGTTAACGTTTCATGATCCCTAGGGTCGTAACTATGGTTTGCAGTACTTGTTCCGCCAGCTTGAAAGTTTTATCTACAGCCGTACAGGCTGCGTGAAGATTTTCCGTTGGTAATTCGCCTAGCTGCAACGATAAAGGCCACTCTTCTCCGCTGCGGCGACGATATTAATTGCAATTGCTTCTTCCTGCTCCTTCCGCCCCGCTCACTTCAGCGTCTTCCGTTCCGCCTCGTCGTTCGTCCGTCCGCCGATTTAACGTCATTTCGTTCCTCGACAAATCAGTCCTTCGAAAAAGGAAAAGGACGTGTTTCCTCTTTGATCGTTTTAATCAGTAATAAGATTGTACGAGGACCGGAAGGGCAGAGAAGAGGGGCGGAGAAGCGAAAGGGAGGAAAGCCGAAGAAAATGCACGTTTCAGATTATTTATTAATGGCAGCGCGACATTGATTCTAGGAAACGGTGCTGCTGCTCGATCGCGATCCTGAAAGAGACTTATTAATATCAATTCTAGTTCTTTTCTTTCTTTTCCCCTCCTTTTCTTTGTTTCTTTTTCTTTTTCTTTTTTTTTTTCTTTTCTTTTTTTCTTGAGCTTAGAACGAACGCAACGTTTCGAAATCAAAATGTTCTGTTTGGTTTCCCTCTAATTCGTCGGTTATCCCTTTGAACTTGATAATAAGAGAGATCCTGTGGAACGTTTAGGCTTACAATTAGTAGAATACAATACAAAATGAGTTAAGAAAATATTAATATATCTTCTTTTGAGGAAACAATTTCGTAAATCGAGGTGAGATAATAATATAAAATATGTTCTTGCACAGCGTAATTACATTAGTTACATAATATAATTTCAGAATTTTTAATTATGTAATTGGAAGAAATGAGAAAGAGAATTTCGTAACGTGCACATTTTGGAAAAATTTGAAGAATTATTGCAAATAAGATGTAAAACAGGAGACAGATTATTTCGTTTTAATCTGTATTTCATGCAAAATTGTATTATGCGATCGTATTTTAATTTGTATTTATGCGATAATGATACACATCAGTTGAAACGTGGGATACAGAATAAATTTGAACCTAAATTAAATGAAAATTAAATATAACGCCGACAAATTAATATTTCATACGATTCAAGGAGGGTTCAATGGCATTAACTGTTGAAAAGAAGTATGAATTTTGAAACAATTTTAAACAAAGCTTTAGTGCGCAAGTTTTATTAGTTGAATATGTAATATTAATATAGAATTTATTGATATAAATTTAAAGAGTAATAGTTGTACATGTTATTAGCTAAATCTTTGAAATAAAATTCTAAACGTTATTTAAAAAATTTATATTCTGATAAAATAATTTTCAATTTTATCAGAACGAAATATATTTTAACTTCGTTTATTATAAGCAAAGAACGTCACGAGTTCGTTAACATATGACACGTTAAAATATGACAGGAAAACGTTAGAGTATAATCATTTCACAGTATCGAATAAGAATAAGTATAATGCAGGAACAAAATGGAAACAAAAGATTCAACGAACGATTATTTTCGTAAAATAATCACCATAATGAGATCTTTGTATAATATATTACCATATTATAATCTAAAGAGGCTAGCTAATTAATTTATGTGGAGTTGTTTGTTATATTTTAAAAACAAGGAAATTTATTCTATCATAACGAGGAAAATAATTTTCGTTTCAAAAAAAAATTGGACTGGAATTTCGACTGAGAGATTGAAGTTTCTTGAAAAATTAAAAATCAACATGAATTGAAAATGGGGAAAATCATACTGCACGCTCGTTTCGTGTATCTTTGGTTGATCGAAAAAAAGAAAATGAAAATTAAATTTCTTTTGGTTCTTTTTGGTCCCGAAAAGAATTATTTCATTCAGATTAGAATTTTCTTCTTTTGGAAGAAAATTATTTCATAATCATCTTCTTAAATTAAGATTTGAAATAAAATTATCAGTTATGATATAATATAGTTTAACGTAGATTAAAGGATCTCCTAGACTTATAATTTATTATTTGAATTGTAAATTTCTAAATAAAATAAGCAATATAAATTTCCAGAACAGATAACAATAAATATAATTTACTTCAATATAACATTTTTCATTCAAAGTATGAACCTTTCGAATCAATATCCTGTTCCTCTTTTACCATCATGTACCCAAGTTTTTGATATTAGTTTTGTAAAAACTCGGTTTGTAAAGACTAAATCTATTGATGTACAGAAAAATAATCAAAAAAATTGTAATATTTCCAAACGTTGTTGCTTCAAAATCATGAAATCAGTAAAGAGTATCAGATTGAAGCTTTTTCTGACTAGAAAGAAACATATTTATCAAAAAGAAAATAATTTGCTATAGTTCATTATAAACGTTCTTAACATTTTAATATCTATCTCTTTCATTCAAATGATGAAATTATTTTTTTACAAATCCGTAAAATGTAAGTCGTTTCCGTTTCATCCGGAAATTCAAGCGTCTTTAGTCTCTGGAAACGAAAGACGAACTGGTAGAGCAGAATCGTGCACACACGTCATCCAGTTGGATTTCACACTTTGCATCAAAATTTCGTAGTTTACGACTAGTTTACAACTAAGTCCTGTGACTTAGTCTACTTCTAACTATGCCCACGCATGTTCTCGCTGTCGTTCTCGCACACGTTCCATCGCGTCGTGTGAGTTACGAAACTCATCGTTTTCTAAGTCAATGGACGCTTTTCGTTGATTGCATTCCAGGTGTCTCTGTTCTCCTCATTAAATCACTGTACCTTAAAAGTTACTGATTTCTAACAATTGTTAGAATGCTGACTGCACGAAATTTAAATAACAACTTAAAAGCACCTATAGTGAACTGAACGGATACGTATGGATTGTTAACATTAATAATAATTTATCGAGTGTTTGCATAGTAGAATGTTTTAACTTTCTGAACAAAATTTTATGGTGTTTGCATCGCTATTCTGGCAAATATAAATTTTTGTTTTTGTGAAGTCAGTTTTGCACCGCAATTAATTTAAATGAAAAATTGTCGATACTTTCAACTGTTAAATTTCGTTAAAAAAGGATCACAATCTGTTTAGTCTCATTTTAAAACGTAAAGCTTCTATTTTCACTGTTTTCACCTTAAATTTTTTTTTCTTTTTTTTTTATTTTAACACCAAACGGAAAAGTGTTCTTTTCTTAAAAAAAAAAAATTATAAAAATTCACACAAATATAAAAACGTTGAAAAATTTTATTCATGACTAAATCCATTACGGGTGCTTTGAAGATTACAATTTCCTATTTACAACAATATTTTATTGAACTTTGAATTATTAAAGAACAAAAATTCAATAAGTCCTAACATTTCGTCATCTAACTTTAATATTCGAAGTTCAATAAAATTACAAAAAAGAAATCGTAAAGCAAGTTTTAAGGGACCGTTGTAAAGAAAAAATTAAAATTTTTAAAACCATGATGGATCAAATAAAATTTACAGAAAAAATTTTTCGACGTTTTTACAGATGTTTAAATTTTTACAAGGTTTGAAAATAAAAGTACTCTTACTTTTTCACTCGCTACATAATGTAAAAATATCTTTTTCGGAAAGACCGAAGTAGAAAATGAAATATAAGCTTTACGCTTTAAAATGAGATCTGGTAGATTCTTATGTGATTTTCTTTTACAAAGTTATAACAGTTTAAAATATCAACAGTTTTTCATCATTATGTGTTGAGTTATACTCCTTATTGTGTACATTCCATCGAATTTAATAATTTTTTTTTAAATTTTCTTCTGATAATTATTTAAATTTAAAATTGATAAATTTTACGTTCCAAAATTAATTTAGAAAGGTAATTAAGTGAGAAACGTACTATTTAACGCAGCGACGTATAATAATTTTAATAGAACTCTGATCGAATATTGATTAATATTTTACAATTATCCACCCGTTTTTATTTATATTATTATTTATATTATTTATTTTCTCGATTAATTATTTTTAAGAACGATATGAATTTCCAACAAGGAAAAATCCAACAAGGAACGCTGGATCTCGTATAAGAAATAATTTATGTTGCAAATGATATCCATTAGCCAACAAACAGTCGTATAATTAACATCAAAAGCAGGTTGCATGACAATCGTTTAATTAATATTGAAAATAGTCAACGATAATTTTCATATCCGTGTACGTCGTCGAGAACAGGTATCAATTAACCAAACAGCGAGATCATTAAATTTAATTAATATCGGACAGTCGACTCGGGAGTGTCAAGTGCTTAGTAAAATAATTAATGAACATTCCGAAACGAACGTTTCAAGATCCTAAATCTACCGTATAGTATTTTCGGAGCATTTTCTATCTTCCCTGTAATCTTATTTACGCGCTCACACTTCCACACTTCCAGAAATGCATATTACACCGCCATGTTGGCAGATATGAACCGACTTATGATCGTTGACGAGCGAAACACTTATTCCTTCATTCACGAATAATAAACAACAGCGGCGTAATTAATACTCGATCGTTTTGAAATATTACGGAAATTTACACGCGTTCGTTGAACGTTCTGTAATTGAAATTGTGTTGTGTTGATTAAATTTCAAATTATGCATTGGCTGTTCCAGCAGTTCGAATGACCGATTTGCCAATTTTGGCGAATTTTCTCGATAAATGTCGACGACGGGAAAAAATATTGGAGCGAAGGAACCGAAATATATTGGAACGAATAAGGCGAAGCTTTTGCTCGATAATTCATCGGCGATTGACGAGAATGGAATTAGACGAGTGATATCAGAGATAAAACCGCATTTTCCAGCAGCGTTCGAGCGCGTTGCGTTTAATAGCGTCGGCAAATGGGTCGTTACGCCAAGTCGTGACTTTTGAAAAACGAACAGGTGTCGTTGCTTCGGATAAAAGCCTGTCCGGTATTATTTCACAATGATTTTAACAGTGCCTGGAGAACGATCGGGAACATAAGCTAACGAGTAAATATCGTTGGAACGTAGCGACACAGATTACGGAAATCGAATATCTTTTTAAGCGAAGTTTTTACTTTTACATCGTTAAGAATCGTGTTGTTAGTACGGACATTGGTAGTCGATTTTCATTTACTGCTAGCTTTAGTAGTTAAATCTGAAAGATTTAATAGACACTGAACAAGCAAAATTAGTAGAATATTATATAATGGAAAAATAATTGCAATTAACAATAGCTACGATGATCTTCTGATATAAAAAATATTTCATACTCTTTTTAGAGCTTCAAATTACAAGAACATACACCTTGCTAGTCTTCTACAAATATTTTTATATTCTCTTCAAATATTCTCTCCTAGTCAGGTTTTTTGCATTCTTCTTTTTCCCTTTCCTTTCTGATTCATTATTGTATATTCATAAAAGATGGCATCACGTTAATGAGAGTATTTTTTGCTTTTACGCGTTCTATCATTTTATTGCTAGAAAACATTTTGTAAGAAGAAATTAAACGATGCTTTCACACGTGATATTACAAAATTTATTATCGAATGAATCTAATTTGTAATATTGAATTTAGGAAAAATAATTTTCATGACTAAAAACCCAGGAGAGTTCGTCACAAAGATAAACGAACGAGTGTTCTTTTTTTTTTTCTATATTTTGTTATGCAGCATCGGTACATTATCGTGAAATTTGTGGGTGATTCACGTTACAGCCAAGACTTTAAAGTGAGTGATCTTATAGAAATAAATTTAATTTAGAGTTTTCTTAATCTATAGGATCTTTAGAAGGGATCTACTTAGTTTTATGGAAACGTGTACGTATGACCGCGTGTTTGTGAAAGATGGATGAGAGTTCGCATTTGAGCAAGATAAAAGGGAGAACCTGAGAAAATCGACCCGCAAGACGGTGAAGTACGTGAATTACGAAAAAGGCGGATCGTTTTTTCTCCCTCTTTTTATTTATTTGATAACTTTTCTATTTTTCCTTTGATTAAATACTTCTCTTGATATAAAAGACACTCTAATCATCTTATTTCCTGAAAAGACAAGGTCCATACAAATAATGCAAATTTCTAAGAAACGTAAGCGTAATTTGTAAATAAGATTCTACGGATTTCTAACAATAATATTCTCGAGGAATATTTTCTATTCTTTAATAATAATTGTTTTATTTTCTATCCTATGACAGAAAGATGATAAGGAAAGTCTAAAAACGTCAATCTATGTTAATAATACAGATTTGTCATTTTTTAAGCGTTTCTAACATACAGAATGATGATTTAAAATCTGTTTTAGACAAAGAAGTACAGAAGCCCGGTGAAAGTAAGAAGGAACTGCTCAAATACGATACCCATGGTTCTATCGTCATTGTACCAACTGCTGATGACAATGACATGGATTACACTTGTGAGGCGAACCATTCTGCGATACCTATTGGCATGCCTTTACGGGAAACCATTAAACTCTCCGTTTTCTGTAAGTATAACTTGTCAAAAATTTTAAATTGGATCTAAAAGTCAATAATATTTCCAATTGAAAATAATTTCATCGTAAATCTGATGTATAGAGAATCAGAAGCCGTTCGGAAACTAAATACATCAATTATATTTTCTAAAAGTTTCGTAAATAAAATTGTAATAGAGAGAATTGATACTTAATATTTAAAAATCAAACAATTAACTTTAAATTAAAGCCATCTCCTTTGTAATCCTGTTTACAAGATTTACTTGTAAACCAAATCTTTACGAATGTATATAATAATCTGTTTTACTTGAATATTTGAAAGTATATACTATTAAGAAATTATACTAGAAAAAAAGTATACTATTAGAAAATTTTCTATTATTTTCTATTATTTTCAAATATGAATTTTCTTGCTTGTACCGCATTTTCTCCAAATATTTAAATTTACATCAAATATTTAAATTTTCAAAGAAACTGTTATCTCGAAATCTCAAAGTTTCCATCTCGCAGCAAATGATACAAACAATAATGCAGATCGGACCAGCTCAGAAACAAATGTCCCGGCGAATTAGTTAATTACCAATCATCTAAATTGTATCGATCACCCGGTGGCGTGCATCACCCGGTTGGTTTATCGAGCATTTGCTCGACCATTAATTACTAAAATTACAACGGAATTATACTATAGCGATAATTACAATTATACCCCGGTAGACTAACGATCGAGCGTTATATCGAACGGATCCCGTCGGGCGACGATCAAAGCCATCGTCGTGCATTAATTTCACACGTCGCGGCTTCTGGCCCTGTGACTTCCGATCCTGGACAACTTCTATCGAAAAACTTTTTCCATTACTAAAACAACGAAGATTCCTGTTGATGTGTTCGATGTATTCCCACTACTCTTCTCCCCTGTCTAGATTGGGACTTGCATGATCGAATAATTTTCCAGATCCACCCGGCATGCCGTACATCGAGGGATACACCGAGGGAGAGACAGTGAAACGTGGACAACAGTTGGAACTGACCTGTCGATCTCGCGGCGGAAATCCACCCGCGCAGATCGTCTGGTACAGAAACAATGAACAGGTCAGCACCGTGTATCGTACCGAGGGTAGCTTTTCCGAGAGCGTGTTGTCGATCATTGCCAAAGCTCAAGACAATAACGCAAGGTACAGATGCGAGGTGTCCAATATCATGAGCGTGGAGCCTATGAAGGTGCACGTGGATCTCACCGTGCTTTGTGAGTATCGGAAATTGAAGAACTTTTTATTTTACAGTTCGTTCGCAGATAATTGTAAAACAATACGATCAAAAATTTTGCGTTTTTTCATATTACATACTTATTCTTAGTTCGCGCACTATGATAATTTTTGCATATTTTTAGCTATACTACATGACAATCTATTATATAATACTCTAGACAAGGAAATCAGTATTACTGATGATAATATCAATAATAAAAGATCTATTTATTACATCGGGCGTATACCCAAACTTTTGGTTGGTATATAAAAGTAACAGAAAAACACGTAGTTTTTTGTGGATTTTATTATTCTTTTTTAAAAATAGAAAAATCCTAGCTAAAGATATAACATCAGCTTAGTAACAAGTGGAACTAACAATTATCTTTCGGACTTTCTCAGTCGCGCCATCCGGAGTGACGATCAGCGGGCCCACGGAAGCGAAGGCCGACGAACAAGTGGTGATCACCTGCACCACGGAGAATTCGAACCCACCGGCGGATATCAAATGGACGGTGGACGGTCATAATTTTGAAAGTAACGCTTCCAGGACCGAACCGGCTCCTCAAGGCGGTTGGATCACTACCTCGAACGTAACTTTTAACATAAATCGCACCAGCCGTAGCATCGTGGTGATATGCGATGCGTCCAATGTCAAGCTGACGGAAAACGTCGTCAGAACACATACCATAACCGTGATTTGTGAGTAATGCAACTTGATACAAGGAGATGCTAGACAATTAGACGAATGACTGCAATGTAAACGTAATCCACCCGGCACGCAATCTGCTCTTACAATAGACAGCTAAGATTAATATGAAACTAATCCAGAAGCTAGCCAAAGACTTCCAGCGTGTTTATCCCAAGATCTATAAGCGGCTGGATCGAGGATGGTTACGTTCGGGCATGAATCTGGACGTCTGTCTGTGTAATACGAACTTGAGGATGAAATTAACTCTGTCCTTAGTTAGAGGGACATTCGGATTCGTGACGAACTTCCTCTTGCTAAATCCTAACAGTAGAACCCTGTCTCCTGATGCGTTTTGTTATCCAATTAAGAGTATCTTGCGTCCTCGTTGGAAAATGTTACGATGTTATCCGATATTAGAATGGAAGTACGAAGTCCCTTTATTTATTTTGCGATAGATCCACCGTCGAGGCTTATGATCACCGGTTACGAGGAAGGAACTACGATCGACGCTGGTACGCTGCTCAAATTGACATGCACCGCCACTTCCGGCAATCCACTCGCTACATTAAGTTGGTACAAGAATGATAGAAAAGTAAGTAGTCTATTGTAATTGAGAATTTTACGATATAATAGATGAAATAGAGAAGTAATGATTAAATACGATCGATTTTACAAAACTGAGAGTTTCAGTTTAATTTCCTGCCGTATTTACGTTCACGAAGTTATTACCTTTTTAATCAAAACTATTATTCGATTTTAATTATTTTGATATAGTTTATTATCAATTTATTTTACACTTATCTCTCGTGTCAAAACTTTAATAAACACTTCACTTTATCGTCCAAAACAAGAACCAACGATAATAACGGTACTACTCCGGTATTATGTTTTTTCTCAGTCTCAGACAACACAATCTGAAAACAGTGAATCTTTTTACTTGCCACTATATTTTTCCTTGCAATCGTGACTGCATTAATTTATCCACATGCTTTCTGTTCTAGGTACAAGGAAGCATGAGAACACGAGATCACGCGGTTTCCAGCGAGCTGACGATACTCGTAAACGCGTCCGACAATAACGCGCGCATACGATGCGAGGCAGCGAATTCCGCAACAGAAATTCCTCTGCTCAAAATACTCGTGCTCAAAGTTAACTGTAAGATATAGTACACTGTATAATATACGATCCTGTCATATTTCATTTATATCATTTCATTAGAATGAAATTTGAAACGCAGAGAAAGCTTCGTTAATTTTTAGATTTCTTCCTTTTTTATCATTGCACGGCGACAAGTTCAAAACTCTCTTTCATTTGTTTTCGATCGACACTGTGGTGTCGCATTTCATTAATCAACTCTTTCGAACATTCATTAGTTCTGAGGATTTCAAATTAAGTTGCAAATCTTCATGTTTCTTTTCTTGAACTTCGAGTATTATTTTCCGAGCTAGTTTCTTCCTCGATGTAATTAATGAAATTTTGCAAGTTACAACACAGTTGATTATTATTAAATATCGTTGTGCAACATTAACAAGTTCGGTAACGAAATCGATGAAATTTCAATCAAATTTCGATCAAATTTCACAAATAAATTTTTCAAATTATAAATTATCCGGTTTGAATCATCGTGATAAATTTGTAAAACTTACAACTCGTAACTTGATTGTTTATTAATATTAATATTAATACTTATGCTCGAGAAATTATTGTGTAAGAGGTTTTTTACTTCCTTCTTATTCCACTCTACACGCTCAAAAAAAAAAATCTCGTACCCTAAATCCTGAAATCTTCCCTCGAATTTCGAAAATCCTCCCAATAATCGCGCTTTACAAATCTTGTGTACTCCCAAAAAACCCTTGCCATTTTTACCTTTAATGATAAAAATCAAGTAAATTAACCTGTTCTTTTCTCCCTCGAGATCTTGCAATAAGTTTACTTCAAAGCGAAAAGCATTACGATTGATTCGCAATTATCGTTGTTTTTGCTTCAGTTCCGCCCGAGAAAGTGAAGATCAGCCGCGAGCCGCAGAATCTGCACGCGGGCCAAGAGGGTCGTATCATTTGCGAATCGAGCAGCAGTAATCCGGCGGCGGAGATGTCCTGGTGGAAGGACGGGATCCCCGTACAGGGTACCAAAAATGGCACTAAGCCCGGCTTACACGGCGGATTTCTGTCGTTCGTCGAGCTCACGTTGGACGTGACGGAGAAGATGAACGAAGAAGTGTACACATGTCAAGCGCGAAACAATCAAATGGACAGGTCTATTCATGACGCCACCACTCTCGACGTATTGTGTGAGTATCATATACAGGCGAATCGAGAGGGTATCAGCGACGAAAATCAGTGGGACATCGGCACGGTAGTCACGACGAGAGAAAGAGAGAAAGAGAGAGAGAGAGAGAGAGAGAGATCTTCGAATGAATATTTCATATTTGACAATACGCGCATGTATGCAGTTTGTGATATTCACAGAAAGAAAGTTGAAAACATTCATAAAGTATATATACCTCTATCGACAATGGAATATTTCGCCGTAACAGACTTTGAATGAAAATATTGAAGAACGATAGAATAATTTTTTTTCCTCCGGTGCGAACATTTCTACTTCGTGTGAAACCCGCTTAATGCTTTTGTGATTCTTAAATTTTTGTATGTCTATCTTACCTTACTTTATTTCAGTAAAATAAAAAAAAAACGTTTTCAAAAGATATTTATTTAAATTAAAATGAAAAATCACACATGCGATAAATGAAATTGGTGTGAGATAAATGAAATGTTTGATGCATCTATATCGAGTAATTAAAGTTGTAGACTACAGTTGAATGAAAGAATTAATTGTTTGTTACAGACAAACCTATATTCTCATCGATCGAGCCTTACGAATTAATCGGAATGGAAAACGAACCTTTTGTGATTTCTGTTTCTGCTATGGGGAATCCTAACGATATAAGATACACGTGGACTAGGGATGGTTTGCCATTGGTCAGCAATAGCAGAAGGATATCTGTTCGCGCTTCTACTTTAAATATAACTAAACTGGATCGTCACGATGCTGGAACTTATATCTGTGAGGCGACTAACGAGGAGGGAACGACGTTTTATCAATTGAATCTAACTGTTCAATGTAAATTCTTTTTCGACCATTTCAACTATTTTAAAATTTTTTGAATATTAATCTTAACTTAGCTCAAAAGTTAAAATTATACCTCAAATATATTGAATAATGTTAAATTACATGTTAAATATTACATGTAAAATATAATATAAGTATCACGTATTAAATATAATATGAAATTGGTAAAATTAGTGAATTTCAAAAGCACGGTCACCGCAGTTGAAAATTGCTTTGAATATTTAATTGGGGGTAGAATTTCATTGCTGGAGAAATTGAGATACATCCGTGTGTAACACACGTTTTCCAGACTCGGCAAAAATTAAACGCACCTCGACGTCGGGGATAGTGTATCCACCTGGAATCGAAGCGAAATTGTTCTGCGAAGTGGACGGCAGCCCCATAGGAGACGAGTATGTCACGTGGCAGAAAGTTGGCTCGAACTCGGAGCTCTCCGGCCGATATTCCACCTCTTTTATCAACAAAACTTCTTATCTGCACATCGAGAACCCTGATCAGGAGGACGTCGGAGAATATCAGTGCAAAGTTAACAATGGAATAGGCAACGTTACCTCCGAGCCTATACTTTTCGTTACTAACTGTACGTATAACTTTATCGTCGACGTTGTCACATTTTTCACAGAGAAATGTTTCGAATAAAATAATAATGTGTCGATACAGTCAAACCGCAAATGATAAACACACCGTTGACGAGAAAAGCAGCGGCAAATAAAGGAATAAATGTACAATTGTCCTGCAAAGCACGAGGTTCGCCCTTGCCGCGATATTCTTGGTCATTCAACGGAAAAACCTTGCTACCTAATGTCACGGATCACAAATACGGCATTACTCATACTGACGTAAGTTTGGTTTCTATCTTAGAATTAAAAGAAGACCTCCTATTTTAGTCCATTAATATAATATCTAATAGCGATTGTTATTTCCAAAACTCATGTTCGTTCTCTCGTTTTCAATCATTTCCTCGAGGATAAAAATTATAATAAGATCTTGTTTGATATTTGTCACGTCGTTCATAAATGAAAGTGGCACGAAATTTTTCGCAAAATATTCTTGCGTGATCGATCACGAAATTTGAAAGTTGCTCAAATGCACGTAACTGAGTGATCCTTTTTATCAATTTTGAAATGCGTTGCCCATTGAAAAGCCACGAGAAACTCCGAAAACACTATTATTTACTTCAACGAGAATTGATCGTTCCACCGTGCAATCTCGCCAAACGAACACGTTCGGTCTTTTTTACAGCTAAGCGAATTAATTTCCGAATCGACACTAACCATTTTCCGCGTAACGTCGCACGATTACGGGAAATACGAGTGCCGGGCGATGAACAAAATGGGACAGTCGACGGATATCATACACCTGGACGTAACATCGCCGCCAGACAAGCCGACCGACCTCGAGATCTATAACGTCACCCACGACTCCGTCACCCTGATGTGGAAAAGAGGATTCGACGGCGGTTTGCTAACCTCCTATCAGATACGTTGGCGACAGGCAGTAGACTACGAGGATCGATACCACTATCTCGATGTATCGCCAGGAGAATATAAAACTACGATAACAGGATTGTCCCTCGGAACTTACTATGTGTTCAGCGTGAAAGCCATTAACGAGAAAGGGGACAGTGGATTTCTGCCGGACCTGGTCAAAGTTCAGACGCTACGTAAGTTTCTCTTTCTTTATTTTCTTTCTTCAATTTCTCGTATTTAAAATACGAAATATACTATTTTAACGCTATATGCCGTAATGGTTGCTTTGTTAGGGCAAAACTGCCATATTTTTTTTCCTTTTTTAAGTTTTATCATTCTAACCAATATAAAACACTGAACCGTTAAAATCTGCTGAGACATTGAAAACGGTTCGACTAACAATTTTTAGATACGATATATGACATCGTACAATAGTTGTTGTATTTTGTAGAAATACGTTTTGTCATTAAACACGTGTAGATTTTTGTTTGGTAGAATAAAAATCAATGATCATAAAGTAACAATAATCGTAAAGTTTCATAGAAAACGTATTTTTTGTTTAAAGATGGTTGCTTGGTTCAAGGGAATAGCGAGAGTATGAATGGAGCGCAACTAATTCATTTTTAGTAGTGACAGAATAGCTTGCTTCAGTAAAATATTCGTGGAAAGTTGTTCCATAAATAAATGTACTTTGAAAATTTATGTCCAATTCTTCCCCATTTGAAACGAAAACGTAGAAGCCAGCTTGATATGGTGGAGGAAATATAATAGATTCTGCTTGCTTTGTCAATTACTTTCCAGATTATCCAACAAACAACAATCGAGTTACATTCCTTTATTCAAATTTTATTACCACCAATTGTACTTCCTCTTCCAAATCAAACTTTCACTCTGTTAAAGAATCGTATTGTCGTACTAAAATGACGAATCGTAGCTTATACAACAGAAGATATGTGCATTTTACATTAAAATCATGTCACACCTCATTCGTTCTTTAATCATCACATCTACATCTCTTTCTGCTAAGAAGAATTAATGAAAAGAAGAAATAAAATCACTACTGCCTATAATGACGTGCCCAATTTTATAACGTCGAACATAAAACATCGCTACATTAACAATACGATACGGTGAAATAACATTTATTAACGTCTGCCTTAACGGGAAATATCGATTGTCGTAATTGCTAGTATTTAACCAACTGCGCAACATAATTTGATTAATAGTCGTACGATGAAGTCTCGCGGCGAAGAATTACCATTGCTGATGGACTTAGGCGTGCTAATTAAACGTCGCGGACGCGACACGGTGGCAATCGTTTAATAATCGATCGATCCGAATACTAAAATTGTAACTAACCATTGCGGACTGTGTCGTTGCATGAATAACAATTCGGTGATGGGGCGTTGGCTTTGGCTTACAGGGGAGGCACCACCTACCGACGTGACATCCAGCGAGATTAATTCTTCCTACATCATCGTCATTATCATCACTGTTTCCGCCTCTGTTTGCCTACTCATTGCTGCGCCCATAGTCTTTGCTACATTAAAATCGAAAAAGAAGACCCAACGTTCCGGTAAATATGATCATTCACCCCTATATTTGTCTTTTTTCTGCTTTTATCCTGCAGGGCCGAATAACGCGGAGAACCTGCCGGACGTTCTCTTGGAAAAGGGGGATTTTACAATGAATTATATCTATACGTTTGCAGCAACCTCCCTCATCTTTTTTATCATTAATACCTTCATCATCGCGTTGTGGTACATTATGAGAAAGCGAAATAAATCTCGTAAGTTAATTTATGTACAGTGAATACTTTGCTCCAATTTCGTCGTCTGAAAAAAGAAAAAAGAAAAAAGAAAAGAAAGAATATCGTATATGTATATATACATTTTTTTATAATACATTTTAAAGTATTATTGCGCACGAGGTCATACACATATGTGATATGTGATATACTTGTTATTAAAAACAATAGTGCTCTCCCGTAAATTTAATCATTTACATTGTTACTTTCGTAAAATTTACGAAAATTTTTTACAACCTCGTGATAGTCAATCTATTATAATGTTGTAAATAAACTGGAAAAGTGAAAATCTTGTGTATTTTATAAAATGTACATCCATCTTTGCGCAGGAATCAACAAGTCACAAACAGCGGATATGTACGCGCCATCAACCGTGAACGGAGATACCATGACCGGCGAGTTAAGTTCAGTTTCGGATGAGAAGAGCGACGTTAACTTCGACACTAACGATTACGTGGTCAGTGCGATCAGTCAGTATGTTCTTAGTAACAAGTAATGCCGGAGGGTAGGTTTGAGTTCTATTAACACATTTCAGTTCCGTTTTGCTTTCGTTTCGAACCCCCTTGGCTTCTATTATTTCCTTTTTTTAGTTTTCTTTCCTTCGTAGAAATCGCGCTTCGAATCATCTGAAACCTCTTCCCTTCTTTAGCACTTTATTATATAGATTGGTAGTCTTTAGTTTTTTTTTTTTTTTCCTTTTTATTTTAATTCACGAAGTTCCACGCTGTAGTTCCTTGTCTTTTCATTTTTTTGATATTACACTTTGTTTTTCACAATATGAGAATTTTTCTTCGAAGCTTTATCATGTAGCGCAAATTTTTCTGATTCCGATTACTCTACCAGTAATACCGTTTTTAAAAAAAAAATATTCATTTCTAGCAGTACCCTTAAATGTAGGCAGATTACGGGGTGGATGTTTAGAGGTAGTTCCCATGAACGTAAAACATACCGAAAATACTCGTAATGTATCAGAATGATGAAATTGTGTGATGTTGATACGGCAACGCGAAGTATCGCTTTAATGCATGCGAAACTGGTAACGTACTTATTTACAATTCATGCTGATACGCTACGAAACACACGTAGGAACACGAAACTCCGAGAAATTATTCAATCAATGATTCATTTCGTTGTGTTTATTTGTTAATAATTTCGTAGACAAGGTTTTTCAGTGTTAGATATGTGTTGATTTAACGAGGCCCTTTCTCTTTCTCTTTCTTTAAATGAAACAGGATGAGGGACGAAAAACCGCAGCTAGCACGTATTTGATAGATCAAACTATGCAAGATTTTGGGAAAGGGAATATGGAAATGCAGGTACACCATCAGGGTACTCTTGGTCGTCGTGGCAACCACATTCAACCGCCGATGAGCATGGATTCACCGCCGCAGAGAACAACAGCCAGTGGAACTCTTTCTGGTAAATATTTTGCTCTTTAAATCTCTAATTTCTAAATTCTTCTAATTATTTCTAATTTCTATATATCATTATCTTTTATTTTACATATATTAGAAAGCTTTTTTTTTGTTAAAAAAAAAACTCTCAAATCTTTTAGGATATCCTACAAAATATCAAATTTGTAATCCTATCCACAAATGGCTCTAGTATCGATTTTATTACATATACCTATGTGTGTTATGTAACACGCCGAATATTTCCCGAAAACTATCCATTTAAACCTCCAAAAATATGTTTACTCGCAAAGAATATCATTTGATGGAATATCAACTTCTCGTTACAGTTTCGAAATCGAGTTATATCGGGAACCCCAGCCCGGCCCCACCGAACGACGTGAACTTTTACAGTGTGGAGATTGACAATGGCCGTTACATGGGCTACGAGACGAATCACAGCCCGATTCCGGTAGTAGGCGACCCAGGCTCGGGGAGTTATTATCCATCCATGAGTCCGACCGGGCACATGACGTCGAGTCACATAAGCAGCGGGACGAGCACATTAACACGTAGCAGAACCCTACCGCGTCCAGTACCGCCACCGGATGTGACCGTGATGACCGCCGGCTCGAAGTCACCGATACCACCATCGGTACCTCCGCCACCGACAACTTTCGCCCGGTCGGTATCCGGCAACGCGCACACCCATGGCCATCCGTTGTCAACCTTCACCCCAACGCCGGCTTATTCTGACATTGACGGTCATCTTGTCTGAGGATCGCCGATATTCGGCCCTAGTTCGGTACGTGGTAAATATCGTGCCGTTCCAAGGGACGAGACTATCACCGTGACAGAAAGAACTACTCGGCTCTAATATACACTTGGATCTGTGGCTGTTGACCTGCTTGGAACTCCATCGCGGACCTCCAACCTCCGTTCAACGTTTCCGGCGACGTCACGCTGCACATGTCTACGGTTGTTTAATACCACGCAGGGATTCTTTCTCGGCGATGTTGTGCGCGACTATATATGAATTTCGTGTGGGTGATACGACGACCTTTCTCGTATATATTATCCTTTTTGAACAAGAAAGTAACAGAAATATGTAAATAGAAAATGAGAGAGAGAGAGAGAGAGAGAGAGAGAGAGAGAGAACCGAGATGTTGCGGTTTCTATACGTAATTTTTAAGAAGCACGCGGTAACGCCGTTGCAAAAACGCAGTAAACGCATTCCTTACGCGCTGGTTTCGTTGGTTTTTCGCAGACACGATTGCTGAAAGTACGCACTCCTTGATCTTGGATCGTACTGGATACTGCAGATCGTACAATTACGTTTTTCGCATATCACATGTTAAAAAGAACGATCGACGCCCGGTGAACAAACATCGCTGGAATCGGCTCGGAAGATATCTTCGTGAGACATGGCAGTTTTAGCATGTTATCAGTGGTTTTTTATTTGCTTTTTTCTATTCTTTTTTCTCTCTTTTTTTTTTTTTAGTTTGTGACTTTTTAGTCGCGCTTGTTCCGTGCAGTTTTGTTAACTTGTTTGTGACGACTTCGTAGTAATGGAACGTTCAGCGGATCATTTGATCCATTACGGCGAGTTAAATGAAGAACGACGACATCGTGAATAGAAGAAACACGTCTGAGAGTGCTCGTTTTTTCACTTGAGTGAGTGCAGAGATATACTACGGACTGTATGATCAGATTAAGTTATGTTTTGTTACACTATATTAATTTTACTATATTCATGCAATCCAAAAGAAAATTGGGTTGCATACATTAGAAGGAAGAGATGTAATAACGAAACCAAGTATCAGGGAAAATATACGAGCCGTAACAGTATATAATAATTCTTAGATTCTTCTTTAAAAGAATATGTTATATACGTTACGATATATTTCAGTTTTATACATTTTTAAAGAATTCCAAAGGATAACGAGTGCCTGTAAGATATCTTTCGACGGCGCTCTTGAAAGTAATCACGATTTAAATTGATAATGTCATTAAATCCCTGTCAGATTTCGCATCAATCGTAGCAGCATTAGTAAACAATAGTGCTTACTCCCTGTATCATTGTGTCTCCGTAATTCGCGTGATCTCTTCAATCGTTTTTTTTTTCTTTTTTTTTTATGAATACATCTGACTGTCCGTTTCTCAATTAATTAGCGAAACATCGTTACATTGGCGGGCAGATTCTTATTTGAAATTCTGAAGAGAAAGCGAGACAATCGTTTTACACACAGGGAAACAGTTGACAACGTCGTTGTAATCGGTGCGTAGTGATCCAACTGATTTCCTTCTTAACCTTTCCCTCCTGCTTACAAGACGCATTCTCTGTGTCAAATCGAACGGTTCTTACTAGAAGAAGAAAGAAAAGATGAACTACTTACTCGTTTGAAGAAGCAAAGTGGGCTGTGTATAGTCGATGATGAATCGAAACGCGCAAGAACGAGAAACGAACTCGAAAGAGCTCAATAGGTACTAAAATACTAGGAGACGTTTAGGTAAGGGAATTCTAACAATGCACGGGTGGTACAAGTGATTTCGCTTCGGCCTTCTCGAGCTTAATTATATATTGGCAGATCGATACATTGAAGACGCCATCGCCGTGCTTTTCTTTTTTCGACTAATGCGATTGAGAGAGAGAGAGAGTGGTGCAAGCGAGGATGGTTTCCACGAAACGAAATTTTTCATAAGCAGACTCGATCCGATATTTGCGAAACTTTTTTTTTTTCTCTTTTGCGAGTGTATTATGAAAAAATGTAGATTCGTCCATTTTACTTTTGACAAAGTTTTTTCACAAACGTTATCGAGCGATAGTTCTGTTGTTTCGAACGACGAATTTCAACGTACGTAGAAAATATAATTTTTCACTGCCGAATTCCTAAAGTCAATATTAATATAGTTTGATGTTTGATTAATTGCACTATATCGTGGAACGCATTTACATGGGCAACGTATTACACATGTGGGATGCCTGCATTATCGTCATGTGAAATTGACGCGAAAGAAAATAGCGACGAAACTTTCGACAAAAAAGTTTTTCCGTTCTTTAATGGAAATGGTCGATATTTCAAACGAAATTTAATATACACAGCACAAATACGAACGAATATCGGAGGAGGAATATAGAGTGAACAGTTTTCACGTGACGTCCTATAAGTGCTGATTTTGTTTTCTATCTTTTTGTGCACAGTTTCATTATCTCTGTTAACAAACTCAGCACATCAGTTTCTAACAAATGAGCGATCGTTAACGATTTATTATCACGCGATACGGTCGGTGGTATTATGACTGAATTTACGAACGGGATATACCAAATATTTACGAATATTAATTAATTGTCGACTAACAATGGTGTTACGTAGCTAGTAAGTAACTTCTTTTTGGCTACGACATTACGATACGATTTCACTGCCTAATTTTTAATTCCTGTACCGCGAATACGAAACTTTTTTATACTGATTTTATACTAATCGATGGGAAATTTATTATCACGTGAAAACGATTGTTGTTGACGAAGTGAAACGAAGAGAAAAAAAAGACAGTCCCCAAAAGACGGCAATAGCTTCAAGCCACCTATATTATATTCAATATTCAGATAAAAAAAAGAAGTATAATATCGCAACGAAACGATATGATATTTGAAAGAAAAAAAGAGAGAAATAAACTGGAACTATAATTAACATAATCAGTGAAATCTATAATACGACAAAATTTAAAAGAAAAGATGAAAAAAGAAATAGACAGACAAACAGGTAGAGGAAGAAAAGAAATAGAAGTGAGTGTCTTGGAGTAGTGATATCTTCAAAAAAGACAATAGTACATAAGTTTAATTATACAAATATGAGTTTAGTTAAGAGTAAACTATTTCCCTGGCACAGCCAAGTTAGAAGTTGCATTTTTGCATAAAAACGAGAAGGGGAGAAGGGTCTTTATGCAAAACGATAAGACAGAAAAAAAACGTAGTTCAACTATAAATGTTTATACATATATATTTTTGCATTTATTTCCATTAAAAATTGATTATCCTTGTAAATAGTGCGATATGTCTCAGCGTTTCACACACTCCAGAAAAAAAACAAGTAATTAAAGAAAAATGGATCATATGAGGGTCTCACTTTACCTAAGCTATAATGAAGTAATTGTATAGGATTATTACGCGCTAGGCCACGTATTGTATCTGGAAGAAAATGAAAAAAAAAAAAAAAAAAAAAAAAAAAAAAAA
>CAJDYZ010011621.1:38485-52779 GCA_903986555.1 Heterotrigona itama
CAGGTGGCACAAACAATGATATAGATAGCTAATGCGTTCGAGCTACCTAGACCTACATTTTCGCTTATCAAACGTAGATTTGTATTTTTACATAACACTCGCTCATGCACTCCTATCAATTATAAGATAATTAACACTAGAACTACCAGATTGTCAAAATATCCAATTTGTAATTTTCCGTAGTAATTTTCTAGATTTAGAATTTCTTATTTCTAACATTTATTTCAATTCTTCCTCATATCTGTATCGAATGAGCAGGTATGAAAAACATCCCACTATAGATAGAAGGAAATTTTACATTAATCACAATTTTATAAACAAAAAAAACTGTTTATGTTTTAAAATTCTGTGCCTTGAGCTATTAAATGATTATTAATCAGTGGTGTTTGCTCAACCATTTGCAAAAGTGGATTTGTCGATTAAAGATTAATCCTCGATAGTGTTCTAGTGTTAATGTTAAGATCGTGTAACGATAGAACGTCGTTTGATGGAACACGAGTGCAAAACAATCGACGAAGGTGTTCATCGATCTCGATCGTTTGGCAATTTGGAAAATTATCTGCCGATTGACTTTCTTCTGGAGGAATCGTGGGACGATCATGGTACACGCGACCGAGTGT
Organism: Heterotrigona itama; assembly: GCA_903986555.1. NCBI lineage: Eukaryota > Metazoa > Arthropoda > Insecta > Hymenoptera > Apidae > Heterotrigona > Heterotrigona itama. Next base: position 39,106 of record CAJDYZ010011621.1, read on the forward strand.
ATACATACTTACAATTTGCCACGCGATAAAGGGCGGAGAGAAATCGCGTGACGTAATAAGCCCGTATAAAGGCAATAGAAATAAATGATGTTAAATTGCCGGGTGGCTGGTTTTTAGCAGCTCGTGTATGCTCGCAGAGGCAATGCTTCGCGACGAATTAAACCTGCGAACTTCGAAACTCGGAGAATGAAAATGGATCGTTATATCGCGCGTTATCGACAGATTGTGAAGCTCGGTTTTTATGTGTCCACTGTCGTACGTTTATGTACGTACTGTCCTTGTGAAGATTAGTCGTTGATTAGATATAGCAATGCGTGTCGAAGGGGAATTAATTTCAGCGTAGACGTCATGCGAGAAATCAGTTTTCATTTAAGACCGTTTTTTCGAGCCTAATAGGTACAATTAGTCTTATTTAATCCGGTTGATTTCCATGGGATCGTTATTTAAGAGTTGCGCAATTCTTAGATTAACTGGAGTGACTTGATAATTAATATCATACAAGAGATTGGCAATTTAGGGAAGGTTTTCTTTGTATAAAATATTTGATACACGGTTCCACTCCTTTCGATTTAGAAGTTTAATCATATTTAAGCATGCTTTCAACAACAATCTTATTGTAATTTTCATTTAACATAATGGAATTGTTTTCTTTTCAAGTATATTAAACTCTAGATTTATAATAACTAGATTGGATTTTTATACATTTTTGCATCATATCACAAATGCATAAAAATCGGCAATTATAATAATCTGACAATATTTTATTCAATAATTGCTTAAAAATCGGCGGCTCCGAATAGGAATACCCCATCCTTTAAAATTCTATAAAATCCTCCATATACAATAAAAGGGCCATTGAAATAAGGAAGATAATTTTAGTAAATCAGACAAAAAGCACTTTCGTTTTAATAGCTAAATCCATTTTACACCAACTGAGAGGTCACATTTTTTTTTTTTTTTTTTAAACGGAATAAGATATATAACAAAGAATAAATAAAAAGTGAAACTGCCTTTTTCTTGCTGCGAACCTTTCATGTGAACGTACTGATTCAAAGATTCGAGATTTTCCTGGCAATTGCTTCTCACTAAATTCAATGATCGCGGAAAGTACTGTTGAAAAGGAGGCTAAAGCTACATAATATCGATTGCAATGGCAAACGTAGGGTAGGATGTCCAGTGGTAGGTCACGATTCTACTAAAAAAAAAGTACGATCGAAAAGCGACCGGTTGCGCGCATGCACGTTGCTTACACACTCTGGGGCTGTATTGTTCGAAAGAGGGTCGCGACAGCTGCTCGAAAATAGACAAGTCCATTGTGGTGCGCGCGGAACGCGACAACGAACGTTGATGCACGCGTGAAATCGATCGGTAGAGACTGACTCACGAGGACGATCTCTTCTACGGTGCAGGCGGACGCACCATTATTCCCCATATCGGCAAGGTCACGACCTCCGGCAAGAAATCGTGACGCGACTGCACGTAGCACCGGCCTCTTGTCTATGGCGTGCAGGTCGTTGCCATCCGGTCGTCACACTACATTTAACCTTTTTACAACAACCAGACTCCGTCGTCGTTATGGCGGAAACGATATCAGTGATGTAATATATCAGTGAATCCGTGCCCCTATCTTCCAATCACTTTCTCCTCTAGATTGTTCAAGTCCTTGCAGATTTCCCCCTTTTCATTTATCGTTGTTTAACAAACATCTTGCGAACCTTCAACGACGTTCTAACGTTATTAAATATCATACAGATTGTTACGACTACGCGTTGCAATTTGTTTCTCACTTGTAAATTCATTGGGACATATTGTATAATATAATTCATCGGTTCGTGTTTACCAGAAGTGAAATTCGCATGTAATGTTTGAAAAGTGTGCAATGACACGGCGTAGGAATTTTAAGAGTCATTCTACGACTACGTTAATGGAAATAATATTTGGGTAAAATGATATTTGATATTCACACTCAGTATCGTACCTATGATAATGTATATATTATCAAACGATATCATCATACGTAAATACGAACCGATTTCGTTTGCTACAACAACGCGCCGATATTGGAGTTACGAACCATTTAAACGAGAAAATATATATACTTACGGTGTAATGGTGATTGTGAAATAAATATTATTTCTTAACCAGTTACTATAGTGGTGACATTTTAATAACAACGTACTTAATAATGAAACAATTTACAATTACAATTAATCTAAAATTATAACTAATTAGAAAAATGATTTGTAGTTTATTGGTTAAGTAATTTTTTTTTTTTTTATATCAGTGCATAATGTAGAACGTAAATATCGCATGCGTAAATTCACGTGATTCATGTTGGAGCAAAATCCCCCTTTTATGCGAAGCGGAACGATTATACGAGTTAAAGCTTATAGAAGTCCACATTATAGAAAGGAAAGAAGAAAAACGAATAAAATGATATTATATTGTTAGAAGCAAACAAATCGAAGGCAAATACTGTATTTAAATCCAGATTCCTAAGGAAAGAAGTTACAGAATGTGATTCACATGTCAGTTTTTAAATGACACTCCGTCAAATCAAAGTCATACGTCGTTCAAAACCGATTTACGATTTACGAGTCTTCGTTTGCAATTTTACGCAAATCTGCGAATCTGAGCTTCTTCTTTTAAACGTCATCGATGTCGGGGAATTATTGCCGTGTGATATTTCCCGTATACTTGAGAGCACTTTCCTCTCTATCTCTATCTACGGTTTTGTATAGCTGCGTTTGTGTTTTCGCTCTCAACCAGATCACGTGTCCTGTTTAAATTTAATTCCATCATATCTTTCACAAGATAACAACCGCGCGATTCGGTCAGAGAATTTCAACATGTGAGAAAGAAAGATATCGGCGAGGACTCACCGGTGCGATCGAGATGATCCGAAGCGGCGATCGAAAATCCAGTCGGCCGATCGAGGGGGGCCGGCGTCCCGCCGTGCCGATGCACTGGCAAGTTTCAAACACTTTCTGATTGGCACACCAGCGTATATTCACACGAGTCACGTGATCGAGTTAATCTCATAATCGTAACACGATCCTCGGTGTACGAACGTACACTGAATTTTTTGAAATTGAACCAACACGACGGCCGCGCCGAACACGATGCTCAAACGCCAAACTATCGTGGCAACGGGTGCTTCACTACTGTGTGACGGTGTACCAGGGTTCATTGTGTGCTCGCCTTTCTGCTCGGTGATTGGTGGAGGGGATGATGGAGGACAGATGGTAGTTACGAAGGTTACCGGCGAACATCGAGCAACACCGACTCCGATTCGTGGTTGCCTCGTAAGATGGTGTATCTGTTCAACCGAGAAATATCGAAAAATTATTATGTACTTGCTCGACCTTTTACATTTTTCAAAATGATATTTTACTATCTTTGAATTAAAGAAATATGTATGATACATGTGATATATATATATGTATGTAAATTTAAAACATTTTTCGTATTTATGTTAGTTTATTAACAAAACATTCAATTTTACGCCAATGGTTACATTTTGAATTATTTACACATATCGAGTTAAAACTGCGATCAAATTTCAATCCAATTTAATTCGAGAAAGAATCCCGTACTTCTTGTATCTCTAACTCCATTCCTTGAAAGTTGTAGTATTTGCTAGGCTTTCCGGTGTGATAGGCCATAACGATGGTGGCAACATGGAATAATTCTGTAATTCCAATGGTCTGTGCCAAGTAGGGTAAATGAAATCATCCGTATTGCTTGTACTCGCAGTATTCTGAAAATATTCTTTGATTATATCATCAGGATTTGGCCAGCCACTTTCAAGTGTTGCGTTAAATTTTGATTGGTGTTTCATTGCAACTGTAAATGAAAGTTATATAAAGAACTTGATGCAGGATTTTGTTTCACTTTTGCCTTATTGTGAACATTACCAAGACGTTGAAGTTCCCATATCATTGGCGGAGTGTAATGAGAATATCTGCAACCAAGACCGAATGCGCAATTACCACCGCTTAAATACCATTTGCATGGTATCTTTGAACTTTCTTCCTTCAATATAACTTCCGGATCTACAAACAACAATAGATGAAAACATTTTTAACAACAGTGAAAAATGTGTAACAATTTTGAGGTTATGATTGACACGTATCTAATTTATATAAGTATTTTAAATATTTTATTGGCATAATTATTACTGAATAATTACCTTTGAACATATTATAATGATCTGCACGATTTTTCACATGTTGTAAACTTGAAAGATGTTTCTTTCTGGCTTCTGGATCATCCTTGAAGGATCTGTCACAATACTCGCAATAATATCTCTTACCCATTGATAAGTTTTATTGAAGTTCCTTTAATTATTTGAAGAATATTTTATTCATAGTAGTAAAAAACTTCGAGTATTCATTCTATAATATTAATAATATCGGCAAAACAACTTGTCGTGACTAGGAAATAATCAAATCAAACTTCGTAGCGATTAGAGTGACATCTGGCATAGTGCTATGAAAGTAATTTAAGGAATATATACTACGATGAATATATCAACTTCGTCCAATTTGAAATTTAAAACAAAGATTTATTCTGTATATTTGATTCTGCATATTTTCCATATATAAATTATCAGTATGAATAATTTCAAAACAGAAAAAAATCATTGGTCCAGAACGATTAGTTTAATTAAAGGTGTATTTCTATTAATTTCTTCACAGTATAGGTCGGAATTGTTTGTACACTTAATGGGTATTTATTTTAAACAAACAGAGTACATATATGATACTGCTCGTTTAAACGTTACAATTGTTTGTTACATCCTTAGAATACAATTTATCGCAACATCTTGTGCGTTACTAATCTATATCTGTGTGTGGTAACGTTACATACCGAAGAAAATGCCTATTATTACAACAACCTTCTTCGTTAATTCTTGATCTCATAATTGCTCACCATTTCGCAGCAAGAGACACCTTTGCAACTACAGAAGCTTCGAAATATATTTAAATATTTTTAATTTCTCTTCGATAATACGAACCCTTTTACACAACAATTTTGCTTAGAGCAAATAAAATCATCTGCCGTTTGTCCGTGCATTTAGGTACTTCCAAGAGAAACACTGTCTTGGAAATATATTAATTTTATGAATACTTATTGAATATACAACGCTGTGGAATGCCCAATTTCAATTTTGCACTATCCATTCACGATTTAAAAAAGATATTTATAGTGATTATTTCTTTGATGTGAAATATCAAAAAATGAATTCCTCTGCAAACGAATGGTAATTCCTTTGCGAAAGTATAAAGCCGATCCCCACTAGGCGGCAATGGTAAAAGTGCAGCTGTCGTATCGTGTCGTTGAAGGACACCATATATATATATATATATTTGACAATATCAATATTATACACATATAATATAATATAATATAAATACAGTATATTAATAATATTAATATATGTATATGTATAGAATGTCAATGTGGATTATAATAATATTCATACAGGAGCCTCTTAGTTGGTGTAGCATACAAATATTATTATAACAGGAATATAATATTATAAATAGATTCAATATATTAGATCCTTCTCTATATAGATTTCTAGCGTGTCGTTGCCGAGATTCGACAGGTCGCAGTGTGAATCGGCTTTCGAATATGGTCAATTTTCTTCTTTGGTTATAATTCGCGAATAGAACTAAACTTTGTGGATCACGTTTTTTTTGGATGTTTGATTGGTTTATCATACGCATCGACTTTCATAGACATTTTCAACGATAGCAATTATTTTCGTCAGCTTTCTACAAGCGATCAGTGATATCCTATGAGGTAACGTGAAAATGCAGGAGAATCGAAATCGATAGATAAGCTCGAACATTTGAGAACGTTGAATTATACGCAAGAAAGTCATCCGGAAAGTATGATTTTTAAGCTTCGCAATCCTTCCCGTCGATTATCAGATTAATAGATAAGTGAAAACAACGTACATGTATATAGATGTAAAGCATAAAATATATAGATGTAAAGTAGAAGTTGTAAGAAGTTGAAAAATATGCTTTTCTCATGCACGGTGACAAGTACATGATTTCTTTGATATTTATTATTAATAGATCAACGAATGATTCATCGATTTTGAATTAACTTGAAAATATAATAAATGGAGTTGGAATAATGCCTATAACGAAAAGAAACTTTAGAGATTCGTCTCTTCAACATAAATAAATGCGGTACGATACACCGCCTAGTATACAAATTTTCTTCGTAGTGTGTGTTTTAGTACGAGAATACTGTACAGAGTCTGAGCTCTTTGAGGAATATTAAGTTTCCGTATTTAATACTTTTTTTTTTTTCTTCTTTATTTCCACAAATTCAAAATTTGCTCTCTCTCTATTATATATATAATAATTTTTCCATAAATTTTTACGATTACCAGAAACAAGTGCAAAAATTTGTGTAACATTTGTTTCCAAGTATTAGTAATATTAATTGTGCATGTACACGTAGCTGAGTTACTTTTCCGAAAATACAATCGTGTTTCATGTAATATAGAAATGTTACGATACGTGACAATGCATGACAGGCAAGAATCGGTGACGCGTATCGAAAATATTTACAAGAGAAATAAACGATAACCAAAGTCAACAATTAGGTCGTTAATGAGACTGATAAAACGATAACAGCCCTTTTGCTGCACATTTAATGTTATCACGGTCGACTCAGCGCGTCATAAATTATGCAATAACTCCAGCAACATGAGTATATGCATAATGAAACCGGTCGATAGTTCTGCGAAAGATTTTTCTTCGTTCTACACCCTTGGACGATCACGTGAAACAAAGAGAACGTAGTTGGTTAGATTAATAATAACAATAATAGCTAATAATATTTTGTAAAATTTTTAACACAATAAACTTTGTACTTCGCGCAAATTATTAACAGTAACAGCATTTTCGCGCTATGCGTTTATTATTTTTAGCCAGCCAATAATCAGCTAAAGATAACTTCTAACGAATTGACGAGCAGAAACCAAAGATTAACGTCAAATATAGGAAAAAAAAAAACATACAGCGTATTTTGATATAATGTTCTTATCTGCGTTTAAAGAAAACCACACCGACGAACCTTTTAATCATTTTGGATGATCTTAATTGCACTACATGCATCATCGTCAAGATATTCTTCGTCGAACAAATTACCACGTATTTCTCCATTTCGATTTTCGTGTCTTTCTTCAATAATTACGTTAATAATTCGTGTCGAGTAACGTTGAGAATGCAAAATGTAGGAGATGCTCGAGAGCAACGCGAGAAAAGAGCCAGAATACAGGAGAAGAAAGTTGGTACGAGTGCTCGTAGCGATCGTAAAAAAAGGATCGTAACGTTTTTAGGCCTGCTAAAAACAACGTGTACTCTCCTCTTCGACTGGCTCGAATTGAAACGAATTCGAAAATAATTGAGAAACAACGGACTGGACGAGAATAGTACGACGCGAAACGCGCACCCGTTACATGGCAGTTCGACCGGAGGCGTTGCAACCCCTGTGCTGTCGAATTATTGCGTCTACGGGGTTGTAAAAGCATCTGTCCGTACGTATGTCTATCCGTGTGCATAATATATCCAACACGTAAAAAATATTTGCATCTTTGAAAAATAATCCACGATACAAGTATATAACGGGATGGACATCCTTAAAGTTAGAACGATATAATTTCGACGACACGTTTATCGATTAAACAGCATGTTGTTTGTTCAGGCATGCGCCTTCTTACCGGCGAATAATTTGCTTTTCGACCAATAATCATCTATTGTTTTCGTACTCGTGTACGTGTGACGTACACATATACATATTCTTTTTTATACCTTGTTGGACTTACGTTAAGGCTTTATATCGACGAATTCAATCGACTTGCTGCTAGCACGGAATGAAATTTATCGATGGGAGCGATGTCACAAGTTTGTACATTCCAAAAGAGGGGGAGAAAAAAGACGATCGACTTTCGATTGATTATTAAAGGTTGCAACTGCTACGTTCGCTCCGTGTCTTCTCCTTGAATCGATTCACTCGGCCCTCTTGCAAGCAACGACACGATTCCACACTCTAACAGCAACCAGACTCGTGATTTCACGTAGTACACGTGAGCGTGTGGCCGTTTGACATTTCAATTATTCGACGTTTGCAATTCTTCACTGTTTTCATTCACGAATCTGACAATCAGTAGCGCACGACGAAACAGGGACGTTCGACACAAATGGCCGAGTCGTCGAGCAGTCTGCTATCAAAAATTTTGAATCAGCCTCGATGTACCGGCGCTCGCGATCGCAAATAAATCCTGCCCAAACTTCGTCGACTGCCAATAAATTTCGCATTAACAACGGACCGACGAATTTATCAGAAGTTCGCCTGGTGTTCATCTTGAACGCATCGAGTTCCGCGTATCGTTTGATTAAACGAAAATCCCCCTGCAGGATACGCAGTCGAACGATTAAATCGATCCGTGTAATTGAATCTGTTGGAGGAAACGCGCTCACTCGGCAGCGTCCTTTTTTCGAATTTGTGAAAAGCCTGCTGCTACGCTCGACTCTTCGGCCAATTAATTCTCCAGCCTGTTTTTTCTTTTTTTTTTTTTAGTTTCGCCTAGTTCTTTCCGGTTCGTTCCCCTGTGAAACCAGTGAAACAGCCTTTTTCTTACAGTATTTCGTATTTCGTTCACTGCGATTCAATTCTATCGTCCTATTACGTGCTGTGCTGAGTACTGTAATAAGCAGCGTGGTGCTTTTTGTCCACTTCTGTTCGATCGTCCAATTTCGTTCGTTCGTTTTTAAATATCAGGCCTATGCTCGACAAAATGCCAATTTGCGAGTAACAAGGATAGTGATTAAACGATTCCCATGGACGCGTGGTATCGTGCATACGTTTCAAAATATACTAATAAATAATAAGCATACCAGTTCGAAATAGATGGGCATATTCAACCGTGAATCTTACAGTATAAATCTTTAAAATGCAAATTCGAAATTCTGTCCATATTTTTTTTTCCTTTTTTTCTTTTTTTGTAATACCATATTTCCGAAAGGACGAAAGATACGTAAGTGCGAACTCGGATGGAAAATCGTTCGAATTATCTATGTCCGAAGGTTTACGAGAAACTTGTAAGCTCGGTTTTAAACAAATCACAGCGGTAAACGTACGATTCGGAGTAATGCGTTTGCGCGCGGTTTCGGAGATAAAAAGTACCATGAAATTTCCCAGGGATCAGCGAAAGGATTCGCACGCGATCGGACAAAGCGGATTCGGCGACAAACGAAAAAGCAAGGAGGAAGCCCGATTTACTGCTTATATTGTTTTTTTGATCGTTCGATTTGTTCTTTTTTTTTTTCTCTTTCGTGTTTGTGTGGTTTGTTTGTTTTTTTTTTCTTTTTTGTCTCTATTTTTTTCGTTTCCTTTTTGGTTTCATATCGGGCATACTGTCGATGATTCGATCTCGAAAAATCAGCACTCCAGTCTCATCCTTCTTATTTCTTCGGCTCATCGTTTCCAGGATTCGATACTTCCTGGCGGACCTTGTGACCTCGGAAGCTCGCTTGGATCTTCGTTGCCGCCTTGTGTAGATCAGGATCCGTGAGATCGATACCCTGGATCTCGTCCATTGCGTCCTTTGCCTGAAACAAATAGATTGCAACGTCGTCGTGTAGATTTGTTATTGTAAATAGAGGTATGTTTGTTTGGAATACGTGTCTTGTTAGTTAGTGATCATATGTCAAAGGTTTCATTGCACGAGCATGTGTTTGCGTTTGTAGTTTACCGTTGTAGTTTATCTACCGAGATTACTCGAAACTTGGTATCTAATACTGTTTTCTAAAGGCCAATCGTTTCGTTTGAAAAATTATACCAAATGGAATACCTGTGACGTTTGTTTTAGAATATGTCTGGAGTTACATTTAATCTCTTTGTCAATCATCGAGATATCTACGATATCAGCTTTTTGACAGTCTCTAATAAAATCGAATGTTTTAACGAATTATTCTAAAAAAATATTTTTCAATTTTATTAATATTATTAAATTAAGAAATTCTTTGTTCACAGAGACGTGTAATTTTACTAATCTGTGTTAGAAAATTAAAATGCAGATATAGAAAGGTTTCACAGGGTAAAGTAAGTTAAATGAGATACATATTTTGTATGAAACAGGAAGATCCAACTTTGGTGTGCAAATTCGTGATGTGCAAAACGAGGGTAGAACGTGTGTTCATACAGTACGTTGAATTTGTTAATAACTACTCGTTAACAACCGCGAGTTAATTCATTTCAGCGAGTTTACATTGCACTTCATTAAAGAGATGACTTCATTAAAGTGGAAGAGAAAGAAACATACACACACACACAAATAATTATTTTTTTTGGATTATAATTTATTTGTAAAATGAAAATACGTTTGTTGAACAACAGGCAACATTCTCAATTCACCTTTTTTGTTCATTTTGTTTTTGTAGAAAAACGTACAAGAATATAACTCCAGTGAAATTCAATGTCAGAAATATCGTTTGTCGTACTACTGAATTTTTGTGTTCCCTTTATTTTGGTACGAAATTTCAGGAAAATTATATATATAGTTAGCAAACAGATTTCACGGTATGGCAAGCATTTCTTTCACCACTAAAGTGTGTCAAATTTTTGTCGACAAAAAGTTCTCTTTCTGGAACCCGTCTTTTAAACGCATTTTCTAAATGAATAAATCTTCATCGAGGAGAAAAATATCTAGATAGGTACATCACCTTTAATACAAGGAAAACCAAAATTTAAGTTCCTTTTAGATCACGAAATTGCAGTTTACGAATCTTGCCAAGTATTTTAAAAAAGCATTGGAATTTTAACGTAATTTATTTGACGAATGCAAGATCTGCCTTTTTTTGAAGATTCTTAAACAAGAAAGATTTTAATTCTGCTGCATAATATTATCATTAAATTGCGGATTTTTGCGCATTTACAGGATATTTAAGGATACAGGAATGCAATGAATACATACATAAAAATTCTCTTCACAAAAACGTGTTCATAAAAACACAAAATTGTACGTGATTAACACAATTGAGAAAATGGGATTTGTGCAGAAATTTATTTCAGCAATTAACGGGCATTGCGCAGAATTTCCCGTGTCCAACACATTCTATTTTCAAATTTTCTGTAAATACACTCTAATCTCTGCCTGCTAATCATTGTTAATTTAAACCTAAATTATTCACATTTCTACTCTACCATTTTTCTGTATCGCGCTCACTTCAATTTGTCCCTTTCAATATCACTGCGAATACCACGATCTTTTCAAATCTCTCTCATTCACGATACTTCGCCGGCGTTCAACCACAGTTCAATTCAAGATAGCCCTTGCAACCCTTCTCAAAGGCAGAATCATCCATCTACGACTGGATCGTGCCACGCGAACAAAAATCTCCATGATGAATTCGAGCGGCGATGAATTCAAGGAAAGAGGGACGTTCGGCGGGGTTTCTTTCGCTCGCTCTGTTCGCCGCACGGCGCGACTGTTGTTCGCGATTACACGCTCAATTATCGCCGCATCGGCTAAATTTAGGCTTAATTATAACGAGTCGAAGTGGGTCTGGCGCGAGACCTGGCCTAACAAGGGCTCGAGCGGGTCTTGAAACGGCCAGGCAGACGACAAAAAGGAGCCGCATCACATGCAAAAGAGGTTTATAAACATGTAGATTGCAATTACGCGCGAACATATTTGCATTCGACCCCCGGAGCCACCTTCCTTTCTGCCCCGACCACCTATTAAACCATCCTCCTCTATCCTTTCTCTCTCTTTCTGTCTTTATTCTTTCTTTCCGCTTGTGTTTGTAGACGTTGGTTGGGTTACGTTTGCGTGTGAAGGCTTTTTCGTATCTACAAGTAGATTGGATCCTTTATCTTAATCGTTGAATCCTTTATATTTCCAACGCTACTTTTGACAATAAGCAGATTCGATTCTAAGCCAAAGGATAGTTTTCGAATGATTCGTGATTTCCATTCTTATTTGTACAATTTCTTTTTGATAGTAATGTTCTTTGTAATGGTAATATTAGAAATTCTTGTGCCCTTCTGTTGCTCGCGCTGTAACTTATCTCGAGGCAATTAATAAAGATGATAATATCGAGGAACAATTAACGATACGATGTTTTGATTCAAGGGATTCTTGAATCTTTAGTTTGTTGATTCGACGAAGCACGGTTCTTTAAATATGAAAACATTATCCTAATGAACGTGCAGTACAATGAAAAAAAGAGAAACAACTCTCTCAGTTTCAAATGAATCGAGAAGAATCATACTCTGTAGAAGCCCGATTTCCAAAAATCGAGATACCACTCGCGAGACTTTCAAATCTTACAAGCGTCGAACTACTTATGAGTTCTTATAATATCTCTATATTATTTTGAAACACTCGTGAAACGAAACTTAGATAACTTGGTCACTTTACGCTTTGATCAATGATTTTGCTCGTGCAAGGAGATAGACAGAGGATTGTGTAGATCTTTTGTGTTTGAGTATTATTCATCAACCGCGAGGAAGTTTGATAGATTGACGTCAAATGGTAGAAAGAGGACGATAGTTAAGAAGATCGGCTTAATTCGGGGGCACTGTGCCTCCGGTTTGTCTTCCTCTATTTCCTCTTTTCGCCTTTTTCTCTTCGCTTTTCGCTCGTCACCGGTTTTTAGAGGGTAATTTGCGTGGTATAACGCCGTGAAATTATGGATACGGCGAGACTTGAGATTCGTTAGATAGGCTGATGCATGAGTTTTCGAAATGGTTATGAATGGTTATGAGCGAGAGAGATTTATGGCACAGTTCATTTTAGGATTGAAAATATGGCCGGAGGATATGTAGATCGATATATATGCATGTATGTATACCAGGAATAGATTCACGAGAAAGAAGAAAGGAATAGAACACGGGAAGAAAGAATCTTTTTAATTCATATATTTTTTACTACTATTGTTTGTAATGCGTATATAGAAATAGTATATACATGTACCTTTTATAACAATTTTATAATTAAACCTCATAGATAGTTAAGTGTGACTATTTTTTAGAATAATGGAATTTTCGACATATTGTACTACTAATTAAATAGTTAAAATTTGCATTCTCATTAAGTGGAACACACGCTTTGATATAACAAGCAACAAAAAATGCCTTGATTTAATTACGGTTAAATACACAGCGCAATAAAATACTCTCAATTTCCATTTTACTCACTCTGAATTTAATTTCTAGATACTAAGTATCATCTAACTCACACAAGCAGCATTATATAACTATACTGCGGATTTTTTAAATTTATATTCTTGAAAGTGCAATCGAAACAGTGAAACCACTTTTTTAATTAGCCAGAAAAGTAGAAAATTGCACATTCCATGTAATATTGCTACGTGATATAAATATTCTGTATTTACGTTGCATTATATTATTTTATATTCTCAAAATAACCGAGCAAACGTGGCTGGATAAAGGCGTTTACAGCTACGTTTACACTTTATTTTACATGATTCCTCGAAACTTCCTGACTAGACGTAAGCAGCCTACTACGTAAGCAAAGCAGAAAAGAATGATGATCTCGTTGCGTAACGGAGTATCGTGGGAAGCGTGGAATGCTAGCTTTAAAGTTTGAAGGCTCTTTGATGGTTTTGAGCTTTCACG
>CAJDYZ010011621.1:104240-118921 GCA_903986555.1 Heterotrigona itama
AGAATCAAAGCAAGTCGTCACTGATTCCATCAAACATTCACGATCAAGAATAATACTTGACCCCGAGACGTCGAGAGTTATTACAGTGAAATTAGTATTCGTGGCTGGAACTTTTCATTTGTGTACGATATGAACTTAACAAATTCAGCTGTTACGTTTTCAGGAAAATTGAAATCACCTCAATGCGATTAGATAATAAACTTTATTAATTGTTAAAGTGCAACGTGTACACTTCACTAAGTCAACATTGAATTTGATGAATTCGTTTGCTAATAGCGTCTTAGTGAAATTGAAGGATAATTTAAATAATTATTAAATTAGTATGAAATATCGTTTATTTTCTTTTTTTCAGATGAAACTTTAAGAGTACATATTTCTTCATGATATTGTGTATTCAACCAAAACAATTTCCAATGGATTTCAGCCATTTTCATAATTATTAATTATCAACTCTAATAATTCAAGAATTCTTGCAATGAAATTTTTTTACATCCGTTTCAAATTTAATCGATATAATCATAGCACTTGAGTCTGAAATTTGAAAAAAATCTTGCGTCACGCACATAATATATTGCAACTAAATTTCGTTCCTACATCTTTACTAAAATCATGCTGAAAATTCGAAATGGTCCAAATTCAAACCGAACCAAAATTGTGAAATCTCTCTCGTATTCATCACGAAAGAAAAGCTTCCAAAACGAATCATTTCGTATGATAAGCTATTTTGTATTCACAAAGAAAAATATACGACTAATTTTATATAATAATAATTTCCACAATAATAATGCAACGACAAGAATGGAGGGGATTGCGGGCAATTTTATTTCTTCATTTAGAACACATTATACCTCGGTGTTCCATCGCGAGTGAGCTGATAAGAGGCACGTAGAATTGCAAAATCGTGTCAGCTAATAAAAAGGTCAACGTGTCGAGTTGATTGCACGTGAATAGAAATATACAGCGTGCCTATGCGTCTGTTGAACAGCGGATTGTCGAATTTTCGCGAGAAAATGAACTTTTCGTTTGATAACGATGAACATTCCACGTCTGGAATGTTCCCAAAACGTTTCGTGTTAACAACGTCGATGGAATTTCTACGGATTACGCAGACTTTTTAACGTTACCATTTATGGAAATTACTTGCAATTTCGAATTGTAATTGTCGGTAAAAATTTCGAATACGCACGACATGGAAATTTCAAATGTAAATCATGATTTTTCTATAATCTTTCTGCATTTTGACTGTCTGGGTAATTTGGGAAAACTTTGAGATACTTTTGTCCTCCAGACAAATGAAGTAAAGGGTTAAAATAAAATGAAAAATAAAAGATTCGACAATGCTGATGGAACATACAAGAGATTATGTTTTTAATTTCGTGATAAGTCAGCGTTTCGTTTACGAATGACGACTTACTGACTTTTCACCGATAGTGTACTATTACATCAGAAGAAAATAAACATCCGTTTAATCAAAGAATCATGCATTCTCGGAAAATTTGACAAAAGTATTGATAAGCCTTTTCATATATTTTAATACCCACTGATTATCCAATAATTTACAATTATGCGTTACAGTTCTTAAACACTGTTTTTTTTTTATACGTGGAAACAGTTTCAAACTTTTTTTATTAATTGATGAATTTGGAAATTTTCAAGGCGACTCAATGCGATGCTTCTCTGTCCTTGCATTGTATCCCAATTGTAAGTTTCTTCTCCGTTATTCCAGAGCATATTCGTTTCATTCTACACACGACACTATATACAGTTCTTAAATCGTTGCACACGCGATCTCTACCAGCCAAATAGTACTCGAGTCTCGAATCTCCCGATTTATGGCGCGATTTATCACGAACCGGCGCGACGTCGAAGTGAAACGTCTAAAAAGATGCTACTTCGAATTTCCTTCGACCTCGACCCGTGAAATTCACATGGTGCGAGCGATGATCGATGCAGCGAGATCGCCCGATCCCTGTGACACGTTGTTACATAAAACACACGTAGCCAGCGGTTATATATAAAAACACGCAAGATTACAGAACAGGTGGACACGCTACAAAGGACAAAGAACGTCGGCTCTCGGGAAGCAGGCTCTCGAAATTCTTTCGCTCGTCGAGGAGAAACGCAGACGACGTTCTAGACGAGATTGGCAGAGAAGAAGGAGGAGGGGGAGAGGGAGGAGAGTCTAAAATTAAAGGCTTCCCTTTTGGGAACGATTTCGAGGGCTGGCACGTGACACACTCACCCTTGTCGTCGGCGCGGAACTCCTGCTGAAGTTGTTCTTTGGTTGGCTCTGAGTTTGATTTGGTCCCCGTCTGCTTTGTCGAGGATTCAGTCTCTTTCATACTCTTCCTGGCGTGATGGCCGCGGAAAGCCGCTTGTATCCTGGTCGCGGCCTCTTCCCTCTCTTTGTCCCCGTCCTTTCCCTCTTCCTTTGCCTCCTGCTTGCCGCTCTCGCTCGAGTTCTTCGAACCAGCCTCCTGCGATCTCTTCTGCGAGGCTTCCTGCGACTCTACTTTCGTCGGACTGCTTTCCGCCTTCGGGATGTCTGAAAATTAATCGGTGATCGTTTAGAAAATCGTTGATCGGAAGCCGCGTGGCTTGCTTTGTTGGTATTTTTTCAAGTATCTTTCGATACCTTGCTATCCTAATAATAATAACTATTGAACTAATAATAATTGTGTTTGTAGTATCGTTACGTACTTCACGTGATTCCTTACACGTATATATAATATATCATTAAATTCCTTACACGTATATATAATATATCGTTTCGACGATTGATTTATCATCTCCGAGCATTTCACATTTCTATGATATTTATTTATAAAAATACATGTAAGCACGGTTGGCGTAAATGTTACAAATTTAGGAACTTTTCACGGATATCATAAAGTTAAATAATTAGAAACAATTTATTCTGCCTGAACGACGATTTCATCTCGGCAAATCTCGTGTTTAGATCACCAATCAATTTCATCAAGTTTGTTTCTTGTATTTTTAAAAAAGCATTTAATTTTTATCTTTATCTATTCCGAATTTGCTCAGTCTAAATGAGGACCTGCTAGACCACACTATAAAAACAATTATGAGCTATAAAGACTCAGCAATGTTAATAAAGAAGCATTTAATCATTACATTAGAAGAATACCATTTAAATTTTATTTTTATAAACATCGCGAATGAAACGATTACTATTTTCCTGTTTTATGTATATTTCGAGGAGAGAGATATTTTCAATAGGGGTTTCGCTTTTCAGAGGAACAACCATGTTCTCTCTTTGATCTTTTATATATTATACGTTTCTCGATTTTTGGAGCCACACACGAAAATCCTTTTCATCTGGCTGTGTTTACTCGTTACTCGTGTGTTTTTAACACACGTGTGCACGAACGCTCGTCGTAAGCTAGATTTAATCATAGACTTTGAAATGCAGGTACGCACATGCAATTCTCTTTGAACCCGTGTTTCACATAGTTGTCTTGATTAAACTTCATACCTTCGGGAATTGGTTGATACGCGAATCCTCAGTTCCTCCAGTTTGGCTCCGTGCAAGCTATAAATCTACCAACTTTAATTATCATCGATCGCGGCGGTATACAGAATTCGTTGAATGTCACCTTAAATCATTTTCACTGGTGTAAAATTAGGAAGCGCGGCTCGTCAAATGCCAAGTCATTTTTAAAATGTAATCGAATCACTCGCGTGTAAGAAAGGAACTTTGAACTTTCATTAAAGACCAACGTTGTCGCATTGGCGCAACATTTTGTTTGCAAATCTTTCTCAATCGATTTACAGTATCGAATTTTTTCACGAAGTTAATTCCAAATTATTTAGTTAGTTAATTATTATTTTTTTCGTTATCATTTCCCATACTCGTAAAATGTAGAACTGTATAGAATTTCAAAAAATTGAAGTATAATAATTTTATCTTTCGAGCCAATAGAGATAATGTAAAATTTCAAAAATCGTCGCATGATACGAGAAGTTTTATAATGTAGGGCACGAAAAGAGGTTTCTCATATAGATTCGAGCATGTTGGGATTTCGAAAGAAATGCTAATTTTCTTGAACAAACGTGGATATTAATTGCGATTAATTTTGCTTTGGAAATGGAACTTAAGTATGAAAGCCACGAAAAGATTTATTTCATCTAAAGAAGACAAAATATTTTTGAACGCGGGTATCTATATAAAAAAATTCATAGAGTTTCAAATTTGTAATCTAACGTAAAATATTGAATTTCAAAAAACAGAAAATTATCGCGTTAAATTTCAATTAATTTTCCTTTGTTTCAAAAACTGGTTGAAACCGTTCTCATCGTTCTCACGTATGTACATCACATATTCTTGGTGTACTACACGAATTATGGTTTCCACTTAAGAGCGGATTATAGTGGCGTTTGAATTCAAATTTCAGCTTTAAATTCTTCAAAATTCAAGGTTAATAAATACGACAATTTAGCAGCCGACTTAGTTAAGGACACTCTAATGCAAGGAGTTGAATAAACTCTTATTTCAATACGAAATTGTATAAATCTCACTTATTCGCAAACTATTCGCCCGGCAAGCAAGATTTCCATATAAATGAAATATTAAGCTAATGCAACTAATTTATCAATCTTTCGGTATGAAAGTCCTAAGTTCCATCCCGAATGAGGAGCACGTTGGCCGAAAGTATCACGAGCGTCAAAAAGAGGGAAGAAAAGGGTAAAGGGAAGAGAAGGCAGGGAAAGGGGGAAGAAATGAAAAAGGAGGAGAGGAGAAAAATGTATTCGCGTGGGAGACAGGGTAGCAGAAAAGGCTTGTGAATCATTGCCAGCACACGGTTAGTGACACGTGCACTTTTCCAGTTACGCGCGTCTAATTACAGGGTTGGGAGTGTTTCGTGCAAGGCCTGTTTCAAGGCGGCTTTTCGCTTTTTTTTTTTTTTTTTTTTTCTTTTTCGTCGGTCCGTGCGCGTACGCCTGAAGGAATCCTTTTCCACCGCGGGATGAGAGACATCCAATAACCAGTCGGAGAGAGGAACGAGGAGAGCCCGCCGACCGCGAATGAAAAATTTAGAAGCAGGAAATCGAAGAAAGGATGCGACTTTTTCCCACAGCCTGAAGCATCGAAGACACTTCGCAGGAAAGGGTACAGAAATCAGGAGACAGAGAGAAACATTTCGTACGAGGGACATTTCTATTATTTGTTTCTTTAATATTTAGAACTTGAATGTCATTAAATTGTTGTTATCTGTCATGTTAAGATAGTTTTATTAATCCTCATCCGCTTCTTCCGTGTTAGTTTGACACACCTTTCATACAAAGTGTATAAAACAAATAGAATATATAATTTTCATATATAATGTGTGAAACGCAGTTGAATAGGAATTTGTCTTATTTGCTGTGTTAATAAAAGAATTTGCAAATTTATCCGATTATCTTTTCGCCGTAAGTATTAATTTGTTACCAAGGGACCAATTAAGTTGGAAAAATGGGGGATAGGATTAACACAGTCCGAGTTGTGTGATATTTCGTTCACCAGTGTATTAATGAGTGAAATAAATTTCAATTATAGCCCTGCGAGACCGTTGCGTAAAATAGTGATATACAGAAAACGATATTATTTCTTGACACTTTTATTCATTTAATATTTACGTAATATTTAACGAATATTCATGACATTGAAACAGTATAAAGTAACAAAGAACGATTCCTTGATTGACTCATTTCAGGAGAGAATTGACCAAGTACTTTTATTATTTCAATATTTTAATTCTAATTTTTATTAGCTCTTGTCATTTCTAACATTTAAACTGTATATCACTTTACATATGTAAATACTATGTTCAGTAATATATTCGACTAATGTTCGATTTGAATATATTTTCGAAAGGCTAGGAAACAATTTCTTACGAAATTTCCTTTAACTTCATCAATTTTGAAGATACAACAATGAAAGTGTAGAGAAAAGAGTACAGAATCTAATCGAGGATTTTTCGATCTTCTTGCATCTAACAATTTTACAACAGATCACGTGTTCATTATTGATAATTGATAATGTGCGAGAGAATTCGTCAGAAACGATTGGAAATCGATTTAACATATTTCTGTATGAAGGAACGTACAAAACCAAGTTTGATCAAAAGTATCGATAATTCTCGACACGGAAAACACGACGGGGATTATGAGATTATATCCAATCACTTACGTACGTAATTAAACGGTGTGTGTTCGAAGACAAACGGATTGAAATTATTCCAACTGTCTAGCGGTGAGCGAAGATTAACGAGAATTAAACGTCCTGGACAGGTCGTGCGAAAATCTGCGTCACGCAGTACCGACGGGGAACGATTTTCTCGTTGCCCTCTTTTTTTACGAGCCTCTAAAAACAACACGACGCGTAGATTTACAACAGTGAAGCAAAGGTAGCCCATCGAATGTAAAAACGTCGGGACAAAAATCAAAGAAGGAAAGTTACGGACGATAAAATTTCAATCTCTTCGGAGATTGAAAATCGGAAAATTCTTCGGGTTCATACAGCGGCTCGCGAAAGTATCCGAACGATTTCTGTGAAATGATTTGAAATTTCGTTGACACGTCATGAGAAGATTATTATGATTATGTTGGTAAAATTTGAAACCAATTTAGAAGAGTATGAAGAGATGCTTTAAGTATTGTATTAAGTGTTAAATACGATTGTATTGAATATTTTGTAATTTCCATATATTGAATATTTTTAAATATAGCTTCAAATCAATATATATCGAATCATATAGTCATGATAATAAAATGTCAAAATGTTCTATACAATACGCGAATACTTTCATCTATGTATGTAAAATAATAACTATGATTGATTCTCAGAATAATGTGATCATTTGAGTAGAAAAGGAGAATAATTGCACAGTTACAGAACAGATACGTGCCTGTGAAAATAAATTTATTAAATTAAATATATTTTCCCTTTTAATTGTCTAATTGTTGCATACACTACAAAGAACGAAAAATCTAGTAAAGAAGAATTTTGCTATTAAGCCAAATCTGACCCATTCGTCGCGGCGTATGCGAGTTCAAATCTTCCTGCATAACCCACTCTCTGAGGGTTAACTCTTTGCGGTCGGCACATTTTTTCTTTTTTTTTATCTCTGGTGATATTGACAAGCGTAATAAATACTGGATGTCTGTAGATTTATAAAGAATTTAAAAGTATAAAAAAGGGTATATTAGACATATCTAGTTATATTTCATAAAATATACAAAATATTTTTTCTAAATGAATCTGAGCTGAAATGAACTTCTGCTCAGATTCTATTTCTTTAATTGTGTTCGTAAAAACTGAGTTTACATAAGAATCTGCAGTTTATTTATTAACGAAAATAATTGTATTTAGAGTATTCTCAAATGTTCTCAGTGACTCGATCTCAATCGAAGGACAGATTTTAAACACGACTGCAAAGAACTGTTATTTCGAGGAGTCGAGCAAGAAAATTAGCAAATTTACATCGTATCGAAATAAATCATATTTATTACTCGAATATCGATTGACCGATTGCTCCTCCGTTCCACCTGGCAAATTATTTAATCTACCTATTAAACGTTAACGCCGCGTTCACGCGATATCCAATTTGCATAATCTACACCGTGAATTTTCATGCAACTATCCGCTACGACTGATCGCTAACGATCCAACTAATTCTCGTTCATTTTTCTCGGCTCAGGAGTTGAACTTACTCGGCCCGTTCGGCTCTATTTAATTAAATTTATTCGATTAGTTCCCGAGAATGGCGATTAATTAAAACAGAAGGTCGCGATCGAGGCAAGATCCGATAAGATACCAGCGGCAAGGTGGACGTGAAGCAACTTCTGGATTAAGAGCTTTTAGATTAACCAGGATAGTTAATTGCCTTCCACTTTCGTCTCACCTTCGCCGTCGGGCGAATTCATGGTTTTTACGAGGTCAACACGCGATAATCAAAATCGTCGTTCTCGCTTTAAGGTTTACCTTCGTCCCTCGCCAATTAACAGCGGATGCAAGCCGGCGATCATTAAAGGGCGAAATGTGAGATTTAAAATGCCACACACACACACACACGCGCGCGCACGCGCGCATACACACACGTGTAACGAAGGAAATTGTTCAAGCAACTGTAAGAAACAACTGGTTTAATTAAGCTTAGTTTTTCTGTTTCTGCTCGCCAACGTGATCAGGCGAGTACTTTAGTTTAATTAAACTTGATTTGTATACAGTAGTACGAAGAGGATTATTCTTATATAAAATAACAAACAGATAAATTATTATTATATATAATATCTAATATGCAATACAAACAAAGAGTAGAATGAAGTAAAAATATTATTTCCTCGATTCTTCAAATATTAACATCAATCACGTTAAAAGAAAAACTTGCCGCAAGTTGTGTATGTTTAGTGTTAGCGAAAGCTTTATTACTATTAACTTAATTATTAACTTCTCGAAATTTTATTATTGATCGTCAGAACGTTTACATTTAGAAAATTAAACATACATTTAAACAAGTGCTTCTGTTTCAACAATTTCTTAATTGAATTTAGGAAATATAAACTTTTCTAAACTTGAGATTTGTTGATTGGGAAAGTAATTACTTCAATTAAATACATGATATTTCGAAGACATTGCGCATGACTGAAGTTATATTTGGAGAACAATGTTTCATAAACACCAATCAATAAATAAATTGAGTAATATTATCTTCTTTAAAACAACTATGCGTCAGTTTGTTTGAACATAGTGACTTTTCTCTAAATTATTTCATTACTTGGCTATCAGATAAAATAATTTTTCACTTTCGACTTTTATCCAAATCATTTCGCATTAATTTTGTCCAATAATTTACTATCTAATTGTTGTGTGTCTCAATTATTTCGAAAGTATAATAAATATAATTTAGCTGTTTGTCTCTATGCCATTTCTAAAACAACAAATCAATTGAAATAATCCTACTTTCCGCTTTATGCCAAATTTTGTTCTATTTCATTCCAAGATCGAGAGATCAATTCAATTCAATTCTGGCACATCTTATCACGATATATTTTCTCCACCTGTATAATTCTCGCCGGCACGTGAAGTTTAATGAAATATTCGATTCGATTCGGTGGTTGCCAGTTCCCCTGGAGAGACAAGTGCAACGAGAAGAGCGCATCGTAGATAACAACGATGACACGTTTGAAAGCGCGACGAGAATAATCGGCATGAGAATCACAAATAAAAAAAATCGTCTTCGATGACGAATCTGAAAGCGCGGCGAGAGAAGTCGCTATATATAAAAACAGACAGACAAACAAAAAAAAAAAAAAAAAAGGGGGTTCGACGAGCATTGAATACCAACGCGGTTTCCGATACCTCGATCGCGAACATTTCTCCTTTATTTTTCGCATTCCGTTGCAAGTGTCCTACATAACTCTTCCTGCCGCCAGTTGTTCCCGAGCTCGTCGAATGCCGAACGGGAACCGGGAATCTCGTAACTTTTAATGAAGATAAACGCACTCCAGTTCACTGGAATTTCCCGAAAGATAAAGCAGAGTGTGTGTTATGTACATACGATGTACGAGCATATTTCCTTCCGCGAACTATCATTTCGGATGATGTCAATAATTATGCTGATTACCCGGATATGAAGGATTAACCAGCGTTCGTCGAAGAGCTTTCACGATGTGATCATTTTGAGAATTTTCAATTTGATTTTAATTCCTAATTACTTTTTTTTTTATATTTTAATTAATTTTAATTTCATTTATTTTCTGCTATTTCTTTTCGCCTTGTTGTTGAACTTTGAGCATACACAACAGTCAAACACTACACGAAGTAGAAATAAAATAAAACAATTACTTGATAGCCAAATAATGAAATAATTTCGAGAAAAATTATTTGCCTGTTCGAATGACTAACGCGAGATTACTTCGAGATAACATCCAATGAAATGGAACTATGTACTATTGTTTAAATTTTTTCATTCTTTACATATTTTAGAAAAGCTCAAGCTTGTTCAATTAATCGCACGATAAAACATTTCGTTCTTCAACGGATGCTTTATCACGTTAGCTTATTTTGTATTTAGATTTTTTCCATCGGAAAGCAGTCGAGAGTCAATCGCACTTAATAGGTTTCGCGATTGGATTCGATATTCAATATTCAGCATCTGTCGCTTGTAAATTCTCCGCTAGAATAATTCATTGGTGTTAAATTGTTCTTTCAACAGTTTTCATTGTCTCTGCTCTCATTATTCATAAACAACCTGTTAACGCCGATATTAAACATCGAAAATGATGTTTACATCTATTTCCCTATCCATAAATCAACGCAATGATTTATTATTTCAAACAAAATTTGTCCAACTTTGATCTCTCCACTTTTCTCCATCATCTTCGTCATTGAGAGAAGAGTTCCCATTCTTTTGTCTTATTTGAATTTTTTAATTCCCCAAAACATTAAGTAGAAAAATTGACAAAATAGTAAATTTACATTCGTTTTGAAATTCATAATAAATATTAGAATGTATTATTATACAATATTATCTAGTGACATAGAAAATAGTATATTCTTTTTAAAATCAAACTTATTTATCAAAATAATTTTCATCATTCAGTGACGTCAAGTCCAATTACTGAGGGAATTTATTTCAATTGTAAAAAGCTAGGCATTAAATGAAGTGCTTTGGCACTAAAATTTGAAACGATTAAAAAAAAAATGGAGTTAGTTACTTTAATCTGTGACATGCGAAAAACAAAATTTGTTCAACCATTACAAATTCAATAATTAAATTCATAGATTCAATTTTTCATTGAAAGAAAATATCACAATGCTGGCTTTAGGAAAGACAATATAAACAGAGAATATTTACAATAAAACTCCGCTTATCAGAAAACAAGTGCTTCATAATACGTTTATAATACGATCGTCTCGTCTGCTAATGACTTTTAAGCGAACTTAACCAGTGTGTGTTCATTCAATCGACAAAAATTTGATTTGAATTCGCACAGAGTTCTATTATAAAGATTTAGCCAAGTTTCTAACATCCTTTAACAAGCTTTCACTGACGTTAGATACATACGGTATAATTCGCAGATTCAACAAAAATCCGCCGGGCAGGTTATAACAGCCAGCCGAAGCTCGCAATTTGCAAGTCGATTCTTAAGAAAATTTTCTTCGGAATGCATAGAAAGCGGTGACGTTGAATTTTACTTTCAGATGCCGCCTCCATGCTAATACATTTGGGTAAATTGCTTGCTAGATTACAAGGAAGCCTCTGCTACCATCTAACGAATTACGTTTCGAGCGTCCAGGGGAGGGATACTGTTTCGATCGATCCCCCTGGAATACGAAACAGCGTGCCACTTACCGCACGCTCGAATGCTCTGCTACATGCCATCTCCTAACGTGTTTCATGAACGTCTAACAAGCACGATAACAGAAAGCTACTTTGGACTGCGACCATACGATACCAATGCGACGCGAAAATCGTATTATACCCGGGAAATTTGATTTTATCCGTCAAACTGCGAGCCCTCGATCGCATACATCGGTCTAACGAGTATTTTTTCTGTACTTGGCGAAATGAGGAGTAGAAGGCCGAAAAATTAAGAAGATACCATTTCTGTGAAATTTACGTACGTAATGCGTTGTCATTGAATGATATTGTTGTACGTTACGTAATGTATGCAATGTGTTAAATCGAACGAATTAATTACTCAAAAATAAACAAACGTCTGTTTGACGCGTTTCACTAATGTCTTATTTAGTACTTAATCGATAGATCCAAGTTCAAGTAAATTTTTTAACTGTGAAATTAAGATGTCAAGAATTCATGTCTTTTCTCGTTTAAATGTTCGAAATTCCACGATTGGCTGTACGTGTTGTATTTTCATTGAGAAAAAAAAAAAAATAAAATAAAAGCTGCGCCTCTATTCCCTGAAACAAGATACGTATATTGGATCTTGGTAACGTTTCGATTATACAATCCATTTCGTATTCCATGGAGAACGTATTCAACAGATAGAAATGATAGATGTTCTCTCAAACGATTTGTCGATATTCGATAGTAAATGTTTCCTATGGATTGCGGTAATTTATATATTGTATTATTTATTACTTTGTTTGTTACTTGATGTTATGTTAAAGAGATATATACTTAAAGAGATATATACGGTTTTAATTTTGCAAAATCGAAGAAATTTTATTTTTATTTATTCTTGTACGTACAAGCTTATCATACTGAATTGAATTCGAATATTGTAGCATTGAAAAAGATTTTAAATATATTTCCATCTATTCCATCTATTTAACCCCAAATTTTGACATGTTATCTCTCCAAAAATTACCTGCAATCTAATTTCCAATCTTTCCGATAATCCATTGAATTTTTATAAACGCATGAAGTTAATTATACTTCTCAGTGAAAAAGAATAACCATTTAAAATTATGATCTGCGCCTCTACGCGGGAAATTTAAAAGAAAAAGTAAAAGAAATTCTTCTTGAAACGTGTATTTCAATTAATAAAAATGCGAATGAAAATTTATTTAGAACGTTTAATTTTTAATACAATATTTATTATTCCCTGTTTTCTAATGTATCGAGTTGTAACATTCACGTGTACAGAATATATTTCTGCATATTTTAACGGTATAAACTTTCTTCACGACAAATATTAAAATTCACAACAGCAACGCTGTAAAAAATCGTTTATGAAGTTTCTTAACTCCGTCCTGTTACAACAGAATTATCGATTGCATGCAAAACTTCGTAGTTTGCCAACTTCGCCGAAGTGAAAGAAATTAGTGAAGCTAGAAATTGATTCGGCGTTAATTAACAGGCACTGTCGACGTGACGTTGCTTAGAATATAGAAGCGTCTAATAATAATTCAATTTCTAAAACGTAGTCTTGATCGCCTGGATCTTATCGATTTAAAGAAAAAAATTTATTATTCATCAAACAGTTAGAGCGACTCGAAAAACCGAGATCAAATTTCAAACGAAATTATCTTTAGAATTATTAATTATTAACTTCATAAATATAAGTTTGCTTTAAAATGATTTTAAATTAAATATAAAATTAATGATTTTAAATTAAATATAAAATTAAAATGCTACAAAATGATTTTACACTCAAGAGAAAAAATCGGTTTAGGTTAGATTTAGGTTAGGTTTGTTTAATAAAAATTAAAAGATTTAGGTTAGGTTTGTTTAATAAGAATTAAAACTAAATCGAGTTGATTCGGATCAACTTTTTGAAACATTATGCTTCTTTTGAAATTGAAGATTAGAGCAAATATGGCGCAAAGTTACGCGAATTGAGAACTACGTGTTCAGTGAAATTCTCTAAATGCAGTAAATTTCTTGAGATAACTAAATGCGTAGCGTATCAGAAACGACGAGAAGTTAACGGAATATAAAATTTGTTTCTTAATCGATTTTGATGAAGGCGGAATACCTATTAAAAGTTTATGACCGTGTAACTAGAGCAAACAGACAGAGAAACTGTCTCAAGGAAAGTGGAATTTCCTTCCATTTCTCACGTACGAGCTCTTTTGATTAATCGCGTTTAACCGTTTCAATTTATATGCTAACAAACGGTGGGAGGAGTTTATAAGGAGAATTTTTAAACGAAAGATGATGCAGAAACGAAAGATGACGTACCATTCAATATTTTTTAGGATATTACGTATGAAACGATTGCATTTGAATTTATTCTAGCTAAGGGATTTTGATTTTTCAACCGGTTGAAACGGTAAAATAGACTTTCGATGAAAGTAATACATTATTAATAATTATTAAAGAATTAGATGTTTTTAATTTGTGCTTTTACTACGCGCTTGTACACGCGATGCAATAAATTTGCTTCAATAAATTTAAAAAAAGGCAGGAGCACAAGGGATCTTGAAATATAATAATTTTCTGGATTTTTATGTAAATTCATATTGTAAAAAAAAAAATACAACTTTGGTACAGAACTGTCCTACGTGACAAACACATTCTACTGTACTTTGAATACATTTTCATATTGCGAGCATTCTGTGCAAACTTGCGCCCTAAATTGTTCTACAAATGCATAAAAATCTTATTTTAGATATCGCGTTGAATATTCTGCTCGTTCTTTTCACGAAAGGTGGCCAGTTAACAAATCGAAGGACACGAGAGAAAAATATTAAAAAAAAAAAAAAAAAAAAAAGAAAAGAAAACGATCGAAACGCCAACCACGAACGCCGTAAGGAAACGAACTCAGTCCATACTCGTCCGCAACTATTTCATCAAAATTCCGCTTTCACCGAGGCGCGAGTTCACTCTCGCGTATTTAATCGCGTTTTATTGTAATTCCTCGAGCGGTACGTCAAGCGCACGCCAAGTACGCTGCAAGAACTTCTCTCTCTCTCTCGCTCTCCCAATCTAGTCATCGTCGTGTAGCATTCTCATTTCTCTCGTTTTTCCACCGTTGCGCGCACAATATCGCGCGGACTATGACTTATGGAAGAGGGCAAGAAAGAAAAGACGTCATCGCGGCGCACTTTATAATTCATTCCCGTGCTCGTTAACCTAGCTAGAACTAGGTAGGAGGTGGTTGCTACGACTGCGACTATAAGCACAGGCCACCATGGCCACTTTCGTTTACGAACAACGCTGCTTCGCGAAACGTTCTCTTTCTCTCTTTCTCTCTCTCTCTCTCTCTCT
>CAJDYZ010011621.1:139552-156115 GCA_903986555.1 Heterotrigona itama
CCTGATGGCGGCGGCGGGGGAGCGCGACGACTTTTTCACCTTCGCGGACGTGAGCTACCTGATTTCGACGTGCGACTGGCGCATTCGAGGTGTCGGCAATTCCTTTTATAACAGCAGCAATTGACGGCCCTGCGCGCAACGCCACGCAGTCTCTGTGAAGCGACCGCAGGAACGTGCCTACGTGCATTTACGCCCCGTGGAAAATGGATGGAAAGAAGGAATTAGCAAACGCTTGGAAAGGTCACTTTTGTTCAAATACCACGGTTCCGCTTATCTGATATTTTATCATCCATCGTTCGATGATGATTCTCCAACTGGAGTTCTGTTTGAGTTGACTCACGTTTCGTGTACATCTGTTTCGGAATTTCGAATGTTTCGAAAGCGGAGAAAGACGAGTTTTTTTGAATGTTGACTGAATTTGTAATTATGGTTAAGACAGTTGTAATTAAATTTATAACAACAGCTGAAATTTGGATTATTATTATTAGACCGTGGATTTTCATGCATCTTGAATTTAAAAAATGGAACTTCGATAAAGTCTCGATGCATGTTTCTGATAAACAATCTTATTTTATAATAAATAATGTTTCATATATTTTTTGCACATTATATATATTATATTCCGTTTCAATTTTCCACGAAATAAAATTAAACCAATTACAGTAATTTCTTATGTTTCTTTAATATGCAATGTATCAGTAGATATTTATGGAAATTTTTGCATGCAAATATTTTCGCGAAGCTATTTTTTTAATTATGTTCATAATGTATAGTGTCGATTAATTTCCGATTTATTTTCAAGTTAAATTTCAGAGGCATCCTGCATGCACAAATATGCACATATCAAAACAAATGAAATTTATTTTGATTATTAAATTATTAGCAAACTTCGTGGCTTTTGAGCAAATAATTTCTATAATTTCAAAAAATCATCATATAATTAGAGCCTGTGAAACGTTTCAAATCCACGATTCTCTTTAAATATTTAGAATTTGGCAGACGTATGTACACTTGCTGACTTTTGTGACCGACTGTATGTAAATTCGTATCCGACGTGCTCTTTGATTACATTCTACATTCATTTGAAAAGAATTTTTACATTCCCTTTTATACATATATATGTGTGGGTTATTTGTTTTACGTTCGTCAGTTTGAAATGTCGCTTCAAAAATGATGATTTTTTTGTGATTCGAAGAATAGAAATACATTTATCATGTTTTTCCACAATATACATATCTGACATGAACGACATGTGGGATGTTATATAAATCGTTGATTCGGTTTGAACAGTTGAAGATATAATTATTTTACTGTAGCATGTAATACATACGACAATACGCGAATTTCTCTAAAAATCATTACATTTGGAAAAAATTAATCGGACGTCGTTGATTCAGTTGGAGCAATTGAGAATTTAATTATTTTAGAATATCACGTAACACGCAGTACGCGATACTTTCTAAAAATTATTGTATTTGAAAAACAGATCAAATTTTGTTGATTCAATTGAAAACATAGTTGTTTCGCAAGCAGTATGCAGAATTTCCCGAAATATTATTATGTCTGAGAATTATAGGTGATATAATTTGGGGAATTGAAAATGTAATTTTTGTTAGAAAACTACATAACAAACTACAGATATTTCGATATAATTACACAACAAAATTACACTGCAATTCAAGGTATAATTACACAAACAATACAATGTGTTTTCTAAAGACAATATAATATTTGAAAAATAAGTTTTTCAACTTTGTTGATTCAGTTTGGACGATTGAAAATTTAATTACTTAGCATACAGTAAAAAACTGTGTTGTATGTCAAAATAATGGTATATTGTATGAAACCAGATTTTACAAGCTTTATGCGACCTATTTTTTATAGAGACAGCACCTAATCACACCTATTCTGCAACATTCGCAGTTCATAGAGAGAGACGCACATTAAAATTGCACATTGAAGTAAAAAGCTCGTGAAACAAGATTGCAAATAAACTTTCTATGGGTGGTTAACCGAACGCTAAAGTAATTTTCATGAAACAAAAGAGCACAGGTTTTAAACAGGTTATATTTTTTTGTAACAATTTATCGTGTTACGATATTTTATTATATTGCATATAATAATTTTTAATTTCTTTTTCGTGGGTTTCGACGATAAAAATGATCAGAAGATATTATGGAGATTACATTTTTATTAACATAACTTTTAAAAGAAATTTTCATTTAGAGCTTCTTTAATTTGAGATCTATAAAGAGATTCTATATTTGAAAAAAAAAAAGAATTAAAATAATCGAAGAAATAATGTAGCAATTATAGACATCACGTAAATTCTTTAACGTCATTCAAAAAATAAGCACAGAGTATACTTACAGAGAAAAAAAAATTACGGGCTTAGGTTAGCAAAAAAGAAGGAAATAATTATTTCACAGATGTCAGAGAATTTTCTTTGTCACGAAATATACAAAACTTCTCCTTTAAAGTAACAAGGAATTTCTTGCTTCGGTAGAATTAACATTTAAAGTATCAATGGACTTTCTTTTTTGGATTAGATCAACAATGGCAAACAATAATATGACTTGGTAAAATTAACCAGCGACTAGGGAGTGACGCTCGCAAATTCAGAAGCCACAAAACCTTAGAAATACCATGTAGCTTGCAACTTATGCAACCGGAAACTGTTAGGCGAAATGCTGTTGGCGACGATGTGGTCGCGTTTAGTTGCTATTTGCCCACTGCATGGAATTTCAGGCAGTCGAGGTGGAGGTGAAATCGATTAATCATTACATGTTCATAAGCTGCCAGCTGTTTCGAATGAAACGCTGAATTTGCAACGACTTATATTCGAACGAGAATACTTCGAACGAGCTAATTGTCGAGATTAGCGCTTAAAAAGAGAGATAAGTGTTTCTAAAGTTACACTGTGTGATTTCAAAATGTTGCACGCGTTGAAAAATATTATATGAAATAATAAATAAACTAAACTCATATAAAATATAAAATATATGAATTTAGTTTACTAAAAATTAATTCATAAAAAATCATCAAATCAATTTATTAATATACACAATAAATAAAAATAAAATAATTAATTAGATATATTATGTGAAATAGAAAATAGCAAATTAATTAATATAATAGTAAATAGTTTATAAATATTGTGAAATAAATATTTTATAAATAAATAAATATATATATATATGTATAATTTATTTATCATGTTTAGCAGAGAATGATAAATTAATTGATATATATATATAATCGACTTGATATATATAAATTATAATGTAAATGTGTCATGTCTGGCATAGAATGATAAATTAATTAAGTAAGAATTTAATGAATTTCTCAATAAATCTGCTAAATTTTCTTACCAAAAAAAGGTTTTAGAACCTTCGCAAATTTGAGCTGACGAGATCTGCACATTCGATATTGATAAAACCGCTCGTAATAACGCGTATTAAGGAAACACTTGAACTTCTTGTCAAAATAGAGTACAAACGAGAGGATCGATATCCATAGAAACTAAAAATTATTCGAGATATAGGTCAATAGGTCGATCCACTTGGTACAAACATTCGACTGACCAGATTTCTTAGTTGGAAATATAAAAAAAAAAAAGTTGAGTTAAAAACTAAGTCACGTAACTGAATAAATTTGTTAAAATTAAACGTTACAAGTCAGCTGAATTTCCTCGAGGAAAACCGGACGAACGAGTCTGGAGAGTCCAATTAAAGATGGAATAGCAGTGGATACGTGTTCGAGGACCAACAAGAATCTCGTCGATAAGGCGTATAATTATTTTAAGCTGCGATCTTTCGCGCACCCACGCCATTTTCCGAAAAAGTCTTCGCACCAGTTCTGCAGGGATTCTTGCCGCCACCTATTCAAAATTCACGGATGCTCGCTAAGATCATCAAGCTTGTAGCTGCAGCCGATAAAACAGAGAGAGAAGGCTGAGCTTCTGACGGTGGCACAAAGCTTGCACGACTTTACCAACGAGCAGCACTCGTCGTTTCTTGTGCTTTTCCAAATAAGATGTTAGAGATATAAGTAGATGTATACGCGCAGCAGAACTTCGTCGAAATGCAAACTTGAAAATGTCTTTTTAAACAAGAGAAACTTGACTGGAGGATTTGCACAAAATTTTATTTAAAACAGAGATGAAAAAGTAACAATTTCAAATGACGAGCTTCACTTTGAAAAAATACACACAGGTGAAGGCTAACTTTGTATCCAGGTGAAACGTGGTAGAACTTCGTTTATAGAATTTCATAACAAACTTGTTATGAAATTCAAGGATAATTGGAGCTTATCAATTATTCTCACTATTTATTATTTTTCAGCTTGAAATTTCATTATATTTAGAATTTTATCATTCTTTTAAATGAATTTATCTGGCGAACGTTCGGTATTAATTCAGACTTACTATAAATGGATTTCTACTGTATCGCTTGCGCGCCTGTGTCTGGTCGGTGATATTACGTACCTCTTCCACTTGCGTTCACTTAATGAACAGGTGGATCTGTGATCAATTCTTTGTTATCGTGAAAGTCGATTCTTCTTTTATCATGGTGTTTGTGCTGTAAATTGGTTATTTCCTACTTATTGAAGAGTGAGATTTCTTTTCTCAGTAGACACGAGAGAACCAAAGATTGGTTTTTAGTGATTGATTCGGTAATATTAATAGTTCGAGTTTTGAATATTTTGAATAATAGAGCGTTCGTTAAATGTGTCTTTTAAAATAAAATTTATATTTTGACTAATTATAATAAATGTTATATATATATAAATTTTTCTCGCAATTTGAGAATTATAATATACAATAAAATTGAAAAACAGCAAAATTTTCAGGGATAAATTCCGATTAAAATTGACATAATAAATAAAAGAAAAGTTCCATTATTTTCACTTTCAGTGTTTTCGGTTCGTCGTCTGTAAGATTATGTGTACATTAATATTTATACAAATCTTAAAACACAGAGTACTTTTTCAATTCTTTCGTGAAACTTTCGCAAATTCTCGAAACTTACCAACTGCCGCGGTCTACCTGTGATAAAACTTTCATACAAAACTTTCCAGTTAAAAAAGTTTCCCCGACGTTTAACTTCGCCGAATTTCGCTACGATTTTCCAACTCTTTATCCGCAATTTTCTCGAATTACTCGCTTATTCCCTGAACTGCTCGATTAAATAAATCTCTTACGATGATTTATACCATTCTCCTGATCGTGAAAAAAAAGACCGTCACGAAAAAGTCAAATCGAATAAGAATTCGCTCATTTTACAGGGGATTAATTACGCTGAATCATAAACGATGGAATAACAGGCAAAAAGAATATTCCTGCAAATTAAAAAGCTGACCAAGAATCTCGAAAAGTTTGCGTAATTTTGTTATTAATCTAGCACAAAGGAATAAATTTGAAATTCAAATTACCTAATTTACAATTATGAAGAAACGTAGATTATAAAACATGTGGATTGTGGAAAATAATTTAGTAAAAGAAAACATTCTGTTCGAATGACAAAATATTTAAATAATAAAACATAGAATATTCGAGCATCAGAGATTCTACTGTAGTCCATCTTGAACAATTCGTGTTGTTCTTGTAAAATCTTTTCTAATTTATAATTAGAAAAAAAAAAATTCTTGCTACGAAAGAAATATTACTCGTTTTGAACAGAAAAAAATTTGACTTTCAGTGTCAGATTTTCGTTGCAAAGATCCCACCGTGTGCCGTGTCGCGACAAGCAGAAAAAGCTCGCTACTTTATGTACTATTTAAGAAATAAACGAAGTCATTACTGTTGAAAAGGATTGCCAGCATTCGGGTGAATTAAACACTGTCGTTAAAGAGGAGAGGCGCGCACTTATTAACAGAGGAAAAATGGCCTTTCATCTCTAATTACTATAAAGCTCGTCTACATCCAAGAAAGAAACTTCAAGGGAAGAGAAAGAATCGCATGACTCAGGCTCGGCAAGTAATTAGTCATTCATTATCGTGAAAATGGATTTTTTTCTAAAATAGTCAAAGAAGCTCAACGGTTACGAAGAAATCGAGTACTTTTATCGTCTCGAGATATCTTTAACTCATGTCGGTCTTAATCTGCCGCGAAAAAGTATAATTTTTTTTTTTTAGATTGTAGCATATAAAATTTTACTTCAATGTTATATTTCATTTCTCTTTCAATAACAACAGTCGCGTCTCATTTAAAAAGAGAAACGTGTCGTTCATCGATCCAAAAAGTTTACACTGACAGCTCCATGGAAATCTGTTTAGTTATTCAGTAATATGTACAAACGTTTGCAAAAGAGATTGATGAGATGTGCATGGGAGAAAAGGGGTCGCTAGATACGAATCACATGACTGGGAAATGAGGAATTGACCTGTGGAATACAGTTGACAAAGGAATCAGAATAAAGGAATCAGTGACAAGGAAATAGAGAAACACATTTGACCATGATACAAAATTAATGACACAACGTTTCGAGACTCGAAAATATCGAGGTTCCTGAGAATTTGAGAAGCACGTTCCAGATCAACACAATACCATAGTTTCGCATTTTTTTAGCTTTGAAATATTCACGAAATTCACACAGCATAAAGAGAACTGACGTAGGGTAAAAACAATTTCGAAATCAGTCGCGAGACCAGTGTTTCGAGTGTTCGAAACTCTCAAGAACCTTTCGAGCCTCGAAGTATACTGCCGTTCGTAAATATTTGGACAGTTTGTGTGCAGTTTGATAAAAAAAAATTAATATTTTTAACTTTCATAATGAAAGCATTCTCCAATAATGATCTTTTATCTTTTATAATAACTGAGCTTACAATAATTGATCTAAATCAAGTATTGAAAACAACATGTCTGTATCGATTTCAAGTTCTTTGTATATTTGAGTATATAATATTTTTTGTAAAATTTGTAAAAATTCTTGAAACATGGCTTTGAACTCTTAATACGGAACAGACGAAGTTAAAATGACTTAAATCCAGTAAGGAAAATTTCCTCTCACCTTCAATGATTTCCTTTTTATTTGTAACCAATGTTACAAATTATTCTCTGATGTCGTTTAATACGATCCTCGAATTTTTATATCTCAAACTTGCACTCAATTTGGCAAACAAAATGGATTTGCGATATTTCAGGAAGATCTTCAACACAACACTTCGAGGAGTCTCTCATGCATAGTAAGAAGAATTTTTCTACGTTTCAAGCATGAAATATTTTTCTTTTTTTATTTTGAAAGAGTGTAAGAAGCAGGATTAAATAATCAACGTATATATAAATAATTGCAATACATTGGTTCACATAAAATCAGGGATCAAAATTAAATTAAAGGGTCTAGTTTAAAATATATATCTCTCATATGTTTTAACATGTTCATATACCATCTCGATAAAAATTTTCGAATTTTCGCGCACCATATGAATGAAGTTCTCGATGGCCAAAAGACGTAATTAGTTTGATCGCTAACTGATCTCGCAACCTCGTTACATCGTCTGTGCATCGCGATGATCTCCACTCGCGTTTATCATGCCTCGATAACGACGACGGAAGTAGAAGAACTTACGCTTCCTGGAAACGCTTCCTGGTCGCACCGACGACAACGATCGAATCTCCGAGTTGTGTCCATTAGTGGAAAATAAATATAATTTGCAAGGGAGGGTATTCGATTGAGCAGAGGTAGAAAAATCACTTGTAATCGAACCTTCGACTTTTTCTTTGCTCCCGGCAGGCCCGAGTAGCTTTATTTTCGAGCTTGTCAATCCGGTCAATCTATTTATTCACGCGGCGCAGTGAACGTCGTAATTAGATTTACCAATCTCTTCGTCACTTGTAGCTTCTTGTTCGGACGATTGAACGAGATCAATTATTTCGTGTCTCTCGTTATATTTCAATTTTAAATAGAGTAGACGCGGGAAATTAAATTAACATTGATAATCAGTTTGATAATAATTTTTTATAGCTTCGAATGGCGGCCAGTAAGTGGCCAAGTGTCGGTTTCGTTTGTACGAATCACAGATTTAAAGCATTAAATCGTGTAGTAAATAATGTATATATTTCAAATGTTACCAATAGTTTTTTTTTTTTATATTATTTTTTATTTTATCTTGCTTCTATAATGCGGAGAAGTATATATCCCTAAAAAATATAGTGAAGCATCAATCAATCCCACTTTAATTCCATTTTTTTAATTGTGCTCACAAAGGTGTAAAATTCGTGTCGTGAAACGCGTGAAAAATTTTGGTATTCTGGTATATGGAATGCTTTCACTTTTAATTCGTGCACGTACATTAATAAAATTCGCTCATTTTACTTACGAAATACTTCAAGCCATCGTAAATGGTCCATTTTATAGAAATATTTTCACTGCGTCTGTGTTTTTTGTCCGACGTTTTTGAGAGACGTTTCTTTTGTACGGAGAAAGCGAGCAAACGGAATGAAACAATGCCGATAACAGTAGCAAACGAAAAACGCAAATAAAATCCGTTTGTCATCCGGGAGGAAGAATAATAATCGGTTTCCTCGGTCTGGCTCGTTTGTTCTTTTTCTCAATTGTAATTCTCAGTGGCACGTTTCAAGCCTCGTCTAATAGAATCAATCTTTGAGAAGGAAATTGACAAGTAATCCGACTCATCGCTTAGATTTTATATTTTATGTTTTTATTTTATGTCTTATACGATATAATGGTATACAATGAGTACAACATATTTATATTTTAATTTTTAAAATTATTATCAAACTGATTATCAATGTTAATTTAATTCAAAAACATAAGCGAGAAATTGGTTCTAAATAGATGTTCGTCTCGTCCATTAAATGTTCTATTTTGGATAATTTACATTTTGTTTAAATTTTCCAAAAGGATAACATATTTATCAACATCTTCGAATGTTATTTCTTACATCCCCCGAGTAGTATCGTTAAAATTTATTAAATCGATTACCAAAATATATTAAATTTTATTAACTTTATTTTTCGTCTCCTTCATAGAGATCAACCTATTAATTGCAACAGTAATTTGACAATGAAAATTAAATCAATTTGAAAGACCAAGTGTTGCAGTTTGATCCTAAGTTGTAACATTATATGACACACCAGCCAACAATTAAAATAAGACAACCTCGAGGATTGAACTTGCTCAGAGGGCAATGCACTGCGACACAGTGGTTTCGAAAATTGGAAATCGCAAGGACACTCTCTCTCTCTCTCTCTCTCTCTCTCTCTCCATCGCGGCTAATTACCATCCACGAAGCTCATAAACGTTATACGTGAATTAAATATCGGATTCCAATGAGCTCATTCTTGTCTCTCGCTTCTCTTTGAAGCGACAGATAATCGCGGCCTCGCCATTAAACAAGGTATTCAACCGTCCGAGTCTGGAGGAGCCTTGTCGACGTGCCAAGTGTCGAATGGCTAACGACCACTTTGACGAACTCAAGTCAAAGGTTAAAGAACGTTCACCTCGCTGTTCAACGAGAAAGGGAAAAGTTATTTCGCGGGTGCTGATGCTGGCAAATCAATAAGCGGTCCGCGCGAGAACGACAAAAGGCTCGCTAAGCAGCAAAGTGGCCCACAGCTGTTGGGTGGTTATTTAGGGTGTTACGATTTCATTATTCATACCTTCCAACGAGATCGCCTACATAAACGTGCACGTGCGTTTGCACCGCAACAATAAAACGCCTGGCAGCAATAAATGCTGGCACTAGAATTTGCCGATGATCAAAGCATAAAACTTGTACCGAAGTTAAAGTACATGTATTTGTAACGCAATAAAGACACTTATAATACAAGCTTCCGTTTATGTAATCATACAAATCTTCTGTTTATAAAATCATTCAAGTTTCTCCAAAAAATGGAGAAACTTCCACGAGAAATTATAAAGAAGCCACCGTTTTTTTTTTTAAGTGACAAAGTTTGTATTATTTCGATCAAAAATTGATATTTTGTCTTTAATAAAGTAGCGAGGTGATGTATAATAATTAAACTGCACGATTGAAAGTGCGATAAGAGAATTTTTCAATTATCAACATTTCGGAGAAAATACCCAATAAACTCGTAATTATTATAACATTGTAATATTGTTATAATCTCAGTATTTAATATTTGTGATAATTTATATTAATCATATTAATATAATATAATGTATTATATATTACATATATTACCATTACATTTTGTATCGTAGACTGTAATTAATGTTTTATAAAATTTAATATTTAATTTCGCAACAAGAGATCATCGACAATTTCAAGTTCATTGAATCTCAATCAATTTTACGAAATTGTATTGTAGACTATATTGTCACTTGTATTATTGGCCGAAACAATTGAAATTTTTTGCCAAAAATTTAAAGTTAATCAAAAGCCAACAAAATCTTGCCAAATTACAAAATATCATTCTGAATTCGTAGGACTGAATCTCATCTAGTTTCGTGCTCCCCCATTTCTTTGCCCGCCGCTGTAATTCCCACCAAACGAATCGAAATTTTCAAAAATTTGAAATTCGATGCCAATCAATCTTGCTGAATTGTAACATTCCTAGAATTCGTAATTATTTCACGCTGTGTCATTATTACACATCGACACACGATCAAAATTCTTTTACCCAGAAGATTGAAATTAATTAAATTAATTGAAGATTTATTTCAGATTCGAGGAAATTAGCCTTCTCCGTTCAATTTTTTTTTTTTTTGTTCGAAGACCACGCGGGTGTGGCCGTGAGTGAACAGCATAGACAGTCAGGCACCCATGAACAAACCCGAGAACGCTGCCGCCGTCCCATATTTCGAGTTATTGCCAGCGGTAATTGCAGCTGAATGAAATCGATGTTTGACCGACTTGCCGGGAGAAAAGAAGAGAGATTTGATCGCGTTTGTTTGCCCGCGATCGCGGCTCGTGCACCTTCCCCCGTTCTTTGCCGATTTAACGATCCTCCTGGCCGTCCAGTTCTGTAACATCGGCTCTCCACCGAACGGAACATTGTCATCGATCAACGGGTGACAGCGAAATTATACCACTGTCGTTTCGCCACGCGCGTGATCGTTAGAGGCAACCGTAGGCTGTTTCAACGTAATTTTCGGCCAATATCTATTAAATTACGCGTTCGCGAAATTGATTTCTCAATTTCTAACAACCGTAAGAATTGC
The DNA here is from genome assembly GCA_903986555.1 of Heterotrigona itama. Classification (NCBI taxonomy): domain Eukaryota; kingdom Metazoa; phylum Arthropoda; class Insecta; order Hymenoptera; family Apidae; genus Heterotrigona; species Heterotrigona itama. Next base: position 150,700 of record CAJDYZ010011621.1, read on the forward strand.
GAGCCTCACACGCGAACAATTTATATTAACTTATTAAGGGCCAAGTAATAATTTATCGCGACACTAAAGCGATCGATTGCTTAACGATAGCAAGAATGCAATGTCGTTTGTTTAAATGATGATATAAATATTAAATACCGGCTAAAAATTTGAGCACACGTTCTGTGCGTGAGATACATAGATTTTCTGACATCGATTCTTTTTACATTTCGCGTGAGAAATTATTCGAAAGGAAAACATTATATTAAATATTGGACTGAGTATGAAATATAAATATAGTGAAATTGTATCCGAACTTTTGGTCGGTGCTGTATATTATTATCATAATATTAAATATTTACAATCTAATATAATAATATAATTTTATCAATTGTTTTATTCTTATCGAGTTGAGCGAAAAATTCGTGCGTTTTTGTCCTGAATAAAACCCACTGAATTTCGATGCAATTTCTCTAGTCGTAATTCAACGATTTGTTACAATTACTTTAAATTCAGATCGGAATTTTTGGAACCACTTTTGACACCGAGGCGAGTTTACAACTCAGTTGACAAATTAAAACTGTATAGAGTTTCCCTTGTCCTTCGTGTTTCCTAGACCGAGCGTCCAATTATATTTTCGTAATAACATTGCTCGAGCTCGAAACAACGATCCATCCATCTCGATCTCGTACACAAATGTCGATGAAAATGTGGCGTGTCTATTGAAGGGAGTTATCGCAACCGCCATAACGACCGCATAAATAATTCATTCAGTTCTCGCACGAACGTGTTTTTCAGACGCGTGACGCGAACCCGCGAGTGTTGGCGACGCTTTTCTCCCAAACGTGTTGCAAGAAGACAAGAAAGAAGAAGAAGAAGAAAGACGCCATCGTTTCACTCTCGCACTGTCCTCTCGACCGAAATTTCCAGCTTGGCATGGTTAGTCACGCGATCGCCAATCACCGATCTCGCGATTTCCTCCCGGCCAAAACTAGGACGATGAGACTTCGACGCTTGAGAATCAGTGGAAATATCGCGGATTGTTTCGCCCCGAATACCGAACACGTGACGCGTGTCAAGGTTTACTCGTCCAAGGATCGCGCTCAGAAATGTTGTGTTTTGTCTCTATTTCATAGCCGCAAGTGCACATATTTGCAGAATTACGAGCAATTTCAAGAAACGAGCGATTTCATGTTTTGCCGCACAGAGGTTTGCTTCTTCCACTTCCATTGGTTTGTTTGATGTTTTGCAGTTCGTGTGACGTACTCGAAGATTTATGTACCATGCGTTATGTGTTATATATAAAATGTATTTTGAAATTTCGTTCAACACTGTAGTGAGACTCAGTATGATCGAGGTTAATTGTTTCAATGATATCGCGATATTTCCTTGATTTTACAAGTTGTTTTCACATTGTATTATAATTTGCTGTTGCCTTGATTTTCTCTTACAAAATCATCGTTTTAATTTATGGAACCCTCGTCGCGTAATGTGCTCAAATCATTCTCTTATCGCGGAAAATTTCTTTCAATCTATCGTGTTTCTACGATATAGATCATTGTTGTGAACACCACGAAAGCACCTAACTGACACGATAATCTTTAAATTTAATAATTAGAAAATAATCGGATACTGAAAAAAAGAACGATATCTTATATGCTCGAAAAATGAAATAAAAACGGAAATAAATTAAATTATACAATTCTAAAAATAAAATCACAAATTTATGAAATTAAATTTATTAATTATATTTTAATTAAAGAGCAAATGCTTTGTGATATAATATTCCAAGAGATTTTTGCGGCTAAACGACCACGTTCTCGCTTCGAGAACAGTTTTATCGTTTAATCAATTTTATTCGCGGCAATTACGAGATTTACAAATTGACCTGTCGAAAGGAAAATATTATTATCGTCTCAAAGAGATTGGTTATCTCAGAGAACGTTACCGACGTTCAGAAAGAAGCCAGCAGAACGCGATGTAATTAAAGGATAGAACTCGCTAAAAGAGATGATCCGAGGAATTTCAAACAAACTGTTCCTCCACTTCCGGCTATTATATTCATCAGCCGTTTGTGAATCTTCTCATTCTGGTTACGAATCTGTTCTTCGTGGCTTTGAAACTCTTAAACCTCGATTACTATCATTAAATCGTCAATATTTATACAAATATCTTGGATACAAAATATCCAAAATATCCTCATTATTATTTAACATTACATTGCATTATTCGTTACGATTACGTTCTATTGCCTTAGTATTTATAAAAATATAAATTTACATAAGCATTACATGTTTACAGATAAACTGTAAAGTGAAAGTTTGCTTTAGTTACTTAATTTCAAAATCTATTCCATCTGTCAATAATTCATATTAATAGTCTCTATAAAATGCAAATTGAAATAAATCGAAACAAAGTGGCTAAGCGACTTTTCGATAAGTGTCGTTCGAGTTTTTGAGCGTTAAATGCAACTAGCATTGTTGTGTTACAGACATTCGAATCGAAATTTAAAAAGGAAAAGATGATAACGTATTAAAGAAGCTTGCCGATCTCGAATTTCTGTTCTACAATTTAGAGCAGGAAGTAGTTGATTTCGCAGTACGTTTTAATAGAGTTCGTTCAAAAACGAAACTTCAAATATTTAATAGCGAACTTGCGCCATCCCGTTTGTCAAAGTTCATGGCTAGAACAGAAACTTTCAGCCTCTTGAATATTTCAGTCCTAGGGGAACTGCATTATTTTACAAATAGCACGCTGCAGGGATGCGCACCCCAGTGAAATTTATCAGGAGATTTATCCTGCTCTCGCGAAGAGGCGATCATTGTTGTCTCTTTTTTAGTCTCACGAGTGAGCGTTTCATCATCCGGTGGATCGATGAAATTTTGAAAACAATGTAAAACAGGGACAAGGTATTAAGCGAATCGCTTGATGGATCAACGACACGAACCAAATGGCTAACGGGGAAGCACCGGACGATCGATCTGCGGTCATAGACCTCGAAAATCCATCTGATAGCGCCAGAAGGATACTCCGGATAAATATACGCTAAACGTACTTTTGCATTAGCTAAATGCAAAAGTTCTGTTCGGAAAATAAACGAGATTCGTAATAGTTTGTTGTTGATTTGAACGAAACGATGCAATTTACTGTAATCCTTCGCTATTGAGGAAGTGAAGTTTTAAACGTAAAATTAAAAGATAAAATTTCACTCTCAAGTAATATTATACATGACTGTAATTTGTATACTATGTTACAGAAATTTAATACTCCTTCCGATAGAGAAGAGTAATAGAATTAAATCGAACGAAAAATGTCAAAATTAAGTAGTGAAATAAAAGATCTAAAGTTGTGTGGCCAATGATACTAATTAAATATAATTTTCGACAGTGTGAAAGTCTTTCTCACAAAATTTCGCGAGTTAATGTCGACGTTTAAATCAAACATTAATCAATCTGAATATGATATGGTAACATAGTATTCAAAGTATTCAATCATCTTTGATGAATCGTCCTCTCAGCTTTGTAATTATGAACAGAAGAATGGAAGAATGGAAGGAATCTTCGGATAATAAAATAAATAGTTGCGAATTGCTATGTACTTTCGTCCAATATTATACAAATATTAAACTAACATTAAATGAACATTTGAAAAAAAAAAGACAATATTCTGTACATCATCATCTTAGCCCCTCGCTTTACAATTTTCAATCTTCTTAAATAAACATTAATTATCATTATTGTAACATCACGTTAGATGTAAAGCATTAAACATACTTGTATAATCTTCACAATCGAAAGAATTGAAATTTCGAATTCTATAGCACTGGAATTTGCTTCTTCTGTCAAATCGAAGCCACGTGTATACGATATAAAGAGTTAAAGGCTTCAAAAGGCTATAATTCAAATTCATTTAATTCATGAATGTATTACATACGTAACACGAACTGCGTTAATGAAACCAGTAAAAAGAACTATTCAATTTTTTCCTTGAAAATGATTTTCGTCAGTGATACTCTTCTTGCATCCGATAGTACAATCGTCTACTGTGAAAAAAAAAAAACTCCAGAGAAGAATATTTCCCGCTAAAGAATGCGTGTTCCGCAAAATTGAGTTTCAACAATATAACCAAAAAAAAAAAAGAAAAAAAAGAAAAAGAAAAAAAGAAGAAGTAGAATAAAAATCGATCTAAACTTCCACCGCCGCTGTTGCACACCGCTATTCATTTCACTGACCTCTTGCATCCCTGTATATGTGTAATACATATGTATGTACACTCTCGTTCAAAAGTTTCCAAAAACGTAGCAAATTTAGATTAAAAAAAAAAAAAGAACATGATAGAATAATAATAGAATTACTTTTGATAAAAATTAATAGCAGTTGAAAAGTCTATTATCATGGAACAATTAACACATTGTTTTTTAAATGATCCCAAACATTCACTATCTGAATACCCTAAACTAGCTCCTATATAGTACGAGGATATACGTTAGTTAAATATTTAAAAGAATTAAAAACTAATGATGACAGTGTGTTAAAAATCGCACGATGGCTCTCACAATCACCTAATTTCAATCTCAACGGAGAATTAAGAAACGAATTAGATCGAAAAACTATTGCAGAATCCATGGTAACAATTGCGAAAAAATTGAGACGAAATTTAATAAGAAATTTCAAAGGAACTCAACGAAAGCATACCACGATTGATTCAATCGGCCATTCTACAATCTAAGATTTAATCAGTCGATTCTATGATTTAAATGGACTTATGTTATTTATTGGTAAGAATCTTATCTTTTTAAAACTGCGTTATCGTAACAGATCTCTCGATTAAGGAATGATCGTCATATCATTGATACACACTTCATCTGAATTTACCAGATGTTTTTCGAAAACTTATGCCGTGGAGTGTATAGTGTTACAACCACCTGACGACACTTCATTGTTTTAACACTCGTGCTCCACATACACACACGTTCTCTTTCCACTTCTCTCTATAACGAAGCCTCGCTTTCCAAGCTTTCGCTCAGATACTACGTTATCGTGTTAGACTGCATAAAGCCACAAATTACCTATACAATTCTCGACTATACAATTCTTCGAGTCCAACTGCGAAACTACGTAACGTTGCTGGGAAACGTTCAATGGGTTTGCAGCGATGACGTTCGCACAAACGAGCGGGTTTCTTTACTGTCAACTTTGGGAACGGTGAATACCTTGCGAGTTTGAAGAACCACTAGACCGTAAATTGGCTTTGCAAATTTATTCGTGTTTCAATGCAGGGTTGCATATCTCTGTAAACGTTGATGCTCGATTTCGATTGAAATTTTGGAAAGGGGGTGAAATTTTAGATAAGAGTCATGTTTACGAGAAGGATTTTTAGTGGCTCGAAATTTCAGACTCCATAATTCTGTGAATTCCTTTTTCTTTTTTTTTTTTTT
>CAJDYZ010011621.1:161663-177556 GCA_903986555.1 Heterotrigona itama
CTTCATGGTAAGATAAGTATATGTAAAATGCCGGTACGTTTAGTGTTAATGTAGAATATACGAAATTTTGGCAATAATCTATGAATGTACATTGAGATCAATGCGGACTTACTGCGCTTCAATGTTGAAATTTTACTACTTCAAAAAAGAAGTTCTCGATCAAACGCAGGTATTCGAAACTTTATTTGCCCATGTACTGTTCAAGCAAATACGATAATATTTTCGTACCTCGAGGATTTCAATGTTTTTCGAATATTTTTCATTGATTCGAAAACTTTTTGACAGCGGCACATAGGTAGAAGAATTCCAATCAAAAATCCTGCGCGTGATTGCAAATGCATCTTGTTTCATAACCAACGATGCTTTTAAAAACAGGGCTGGGAAACTGCTTCGGTCAAACAGGAAATCGTTAGAAATGTGTGAGAAACTATTTGCAAATACTCCGATATACACTGACCAAGCGACTATTTGAAGAAATATTTGAAGAAAGTTAGAAGCGATTCGAACTTTCGATTATGAAAGATAGATTTAAACTACTTCTTGCAATACAGACTGGCGCACGCTTCTTGAGAAATAGTCGATATGCTTTGAACTTTTATAACTATGTTAAAAAGGAAAAGAGATTGTACTACTCGGTCTCATTTTAATGTATAAAGTTTTACTTTCGGAGTTACGAACGCCTACCGTGGTGGAAAAGTAATGATAATTTCTAGTGGTGGAAAATTGTGAAAATTCGAGTGTTGCCGAAATTACTGAAAAATTTTTTTATGGCTAGATCTGTCATCATCTTTGAAGAAAGAAGTTTCCCTTAGAGAAGAAAAAGAAAGAAAAAAAAATTGGAATTTTAATTACTTGGTTTCTTCGTGAACACTAGAAGTGATTCTTTGTGAAAGAATCAAGAAAAGGCAAGGAATTAAATGTTTTTTAACGACTATTATGATATTTTAGTAAATCAAAATATAAATGAAATTCTTGAATTATCACAGTATTTTAGAGCCTGTCGTAGATTATACTTTTCGTTTCTAATATCCAGTATTACGTGCTTACATAATCCATATATGCGGTACCGTCATCATGGTAATACTTGTCAGGTTATCTGCAAAGAGCAGGTTTCGAGCGTCGTGTATTCGCAAGATTAAGAAATTTGTTAATCCCGTGATAACGAGTGTCACGAGACCAGAAACGTCCTGACAATCATTCTCGGATAAACACACGTCCTGTAGAGAAAATCTTTCAATCTAAATCGTACTAGTAATAACTCGTACAAATTTTTGTAATTTTCTAATTGTGAAAAAGATTTCTCTTTAATTTCTTTCTCTTTTTCTCTCTCATTTTTCACAAATAGGCTAATATTTATGTACTGCCACGTATTTCTTACGGACAGCGATGATACGTAAATAAAAAACCCATCGTCAAGGGATCGAAAAAAAAAAAAAAAAACGCGTTTAAATAGAAAATAGAAACTGAAGTAAGAGTACACGCCTTAATTGCCTTATCTTGCATTCTATCGCATAGCACTCGAAGTAAGATACTTTCACTATTCTTCCCCTCTATAATTATCAATCTTATTCTCTCTGAATTACGCGCGAGTACAAATGTGTTAACATTTCGTTTGCAATTCTTTTCGATGTTTTACATCATTAAATCCTATTTCTCAATACCAACACTATGAGAAGAGATCTCAGAGATATGCTTAATGATTTTTCATCATTGCATCAATTTTCGGCTAATCCAAGCTTGAAATTCTAAGTTTGAAATCATTGTAGTAAACACTATTTGATCAGTCATGGGAATTTACAGAAAACGTAATTTCTTTTATTTTTAATAACAAGTACTATTCTTAGACTGATTGAAATAGCTTTTATTGAATTTTTCAAAGTTCCTTTTCTCGACTACATTTGCACATCACGCATACGTGACTTTTATTCCCTGTAGTTTCCTGCAAGCATAACAATACGTGTAACTTGAGCAAGTATGTTCTTCAATCACGCGAAGAAGTAGCAAATTTATACAGAACGTGATATATTTTTGTATTTATTTGCTTATTTTATTTACTTTGTTATAATTATCTTTGTAAAAAGATATACATCTTCAAATAAATTTTCTATAAGTACAAATAATATTTGTTCTTACAATTCATTCATTATGATGAACCCATGTAACTTATCCCATGTTTTATATAAGGTCCTACATATTTTCCTACACTGAAGATTATTTACAACAATATAGAGTACCTCATTTTTACCCATTGTTGAACTGAAATATTTATAACATTGTGATAAATTGTTGCTTAGTCCTTAATTGGATTAATAAAATTTGAATGATCGTCGAGAGAACGAGCGAAAAACTGGGGTGGCAACATTTTCGTAGAAAATTTCCTCGTGTGGAGGAAAGTGTAGAGCGAATGAGAATTGGCGAGTTGTTTCACCGAGTTTATTATTTAATCAAAGATCGTATCTTTCTAGGTGAGGCTAAGCGCTTGTTCGAGCTTGGTTGGTTGGCCGTTCCTTTAACTCCCGATAGCGAGAAAATCTTGATGGAGGGAACGCCTGAACGTGTTTGTTGAGAAAATCTCATTACTCGCGAGTCACTGAACTCCACGGTCTTCGGTTTTCCCAGACGTGGAAAAACGGTCTCGGCCGATGGGAGAAAATATTATCAGGGCAAAATGAAATTGTTTCACCGTGCATTCATTGCTCGTAATGTCGACGAGCGAACATATCGGCAGTAACCTGATTTTCTTCCCCGAGCCGACAGTAAATAACGTTTACGTATCGCCATCTTCGCGCTTCGACGATTCGTTGAACCCCGAACTAACTCGCGTGATAGGGCTAAACTTTCTCGGAACCGTGTGCTCGAGATCATGAAAGAATTCGTTATTTATTTGAGAGACCTTGACTATCGTAGCTTGTGCCACCCCGAGAATCCTAGAAAGTCAAAGTAAAACTGTGGAAATTTGTGTGGAAATGTAACTAGGTTTCCAAAGGATGATCGATCAAATTGTATAAACTCTTTGATGGACCATGTGAGTTTCTGAGTTTGGAACAGATGTTCAGAATAGATTATCGGATCACTATTGACGGCGCAGAAATGGATTATTCGTAGCGAGGTACACACTTTCCCAGAAATTATATTCATAATCAGAAAAAAATTTATTTCGCATTTTCAAAGATGTCCATTGAGCTGAATCGCGGCTTTGGATCAGGAAAAGAGAAACATACTTTCCACGGGCCCATCGAAGAATCCTATATCATTATTTTACGTTCACCACTGTAGAATTTATATATATTTTATTTTTATGTGATATCGAAGGAATCAATAGGCTATTTTACAGTTAATTTCTAATTTCAATAGATTGACTTTTCGACTTAAATTCAAAAACTGAGTAATAATGATGGCCTCAATGACGCACATTCGTCTTTAGAGCAAAAATATTGAACGACGTCATCGTCCTCAAATGTGTTTAGACATACGTGTGAGATATCTTCACGTGCGTTCCATATTTAGATACGAGTGAACTTTATCAATGTTAGATTATCTGCAAATTATACATCGATAGGATATGTATTATTTAACGTTACGCGAATGTCGATAATTGATTAGTTTTATTTCAGCATAACTCGAACGCTGCAAATCATCTTATCGAACAATTACACGATTTACTACTTGCTAATTAACTACCTGTTTGGTTAAAAATTAACTCGTTTAAAAATGGCTAAGTAGTAGAATAATATATAAATAAATAACACATTATTTCTACACTACATTAATTCTACATATTACAGTGTCACAAACAAGATTTTCATAATTTAGGAGAAATAATAGTGCAAAGGAGGATAGGTAGATTCCGTGTGTCGTGTAATTCGTTAGAGAATTTTCTGTTCGTGACGCGAAACGCGGATCTCGTTGCGAAGAGAAATAACGAAGAAATAAAACGTAAGTGTGTACCTAATACGACGTATAAATTCGCCATACAAAACAGCCTGATCATCCGTCCTCCGCTTCCTGTCGATCGCATTGATATTACTAAAGCGTGCGCATTATCGCAATAACCGATCTAACAAAGCGAACCACGGTATTTTTCTGCATTACCGTGAAAGTAAATTTTTCATTGGAATAAAGTCTAAAAAAAAATGTTAAGAAAATCTCTCTCAGCTTAACTGAACTTAATAATCTGACTTAATCTTAATCTAAAAAAAAATGTTTCCAAACCAAATTAATCTCTAATTAATCTGTAACTTAATAATATTTGAAAAAAATTATCGTTTGATAAAAGGAATTTATGGAATAACTTTTCATTATCTCTCCAAAAGAGAGAAATATTTATATAATTTTTAAGGAACTACCGCTTTCCATCTTTATTAATATTGATACAAGCAAAATGTAAGCAAATATAAACAAATAAATAATACCGTATTACAGGAAATCTTCCATGTTCCAGAATATCAGACCTCAAAAGGTACTCTGTTAGAGTACGAAATCCGCACATCTTGAATAATATTCTCATATATATATGCCCGATATTGCTTTACCTTCGCGAGAAGGAAGAGAGTTTCACAGACGCATAATTCGATCGTAACATACGTCTAACTGTAATATCTGCTTGTTCTCATAAGATATTACGAGAAGCACGTTTATTGGTTAAAAAGTATCCAAGTTGCACATTTTCTTTCTGATAAAATCTTACGAATTCTACAGTCGAGTGAACATTATACAAATATTACACCTTTACAGACACTTGTGGACAATCGATTATATTTCCTCCATCATTAAATATGCTCATATATGAATATCAGATATTTGTGGATATCTATACTTTTCTACCAGATATCTAGCCCAAATTCAAAATGTATTTGACAAATTAAAAAAAAAGTTTCAAGTTTCTCGAAAACGAAGCTTCGAATGGAAAAATTCGATTTTTCCTTCTAATTCGAAAATCATTCGAAAAACTCTGTCACTGTAAATTGGACAACAATTTATATAAATGAAAAATTACGAGTATTTTTCTATTAATCGAGAAAGGAAACAAGTAAAACGAAGACGAGAAACGTGAATGACGTCGATCGCGTTCCGCTCATAAATATCGCAATAGTATGAACAGATTTCGTGCTCGAGTACCCAAACGAGATGTATGGGGAGTCGTTACGGTCCGGGCCGTGCCGAGAATTTTCATTTCATTCAACCCGGGAACATCCCCTTTTCGACTCGTTTGCCGGCCTCTTTCCCTCCCGTGGCATGCAACGTCGAGCTTCCTCCAATAGAGCTCTTGAGCCTCGAAACTCAGACTTTATCGATATCAACGGTGTGACGGGCCATCACACATAGAAATCGCGAGCCAGCGTTAAACGCGATGCACGAACCGACCGTGAAGAAAAATCAAAAGGTCGGGAACTCTGTTCGTAGTTCGAGAGATCAATCGGCCTTCGTTTCACAACGCGATTCCGTAACTCGAGGCTTTAAACTTCCTCCTCGGGCAACTGGTTGTATCACCACCGAGAATCTCTGTTCCTTAGACATGGAAACATCGGAAGGGGATTCGGTTTTTTTTTTTTTTATGAGAATCGAGTAAGTAGAGGGGATTTCATTCAATCGATAAAAGATCGCAGGGTTTCAATATTGAAATTTTCTTAGCGGTGAGTATTTTGTAAGTATTAAACTGATCGATTCTAATTTTTTTTAATGAATGAAAAGAGCCTAGTCGAATGAAAGATCCTAGAAAAGGAGACTGGCGTGAGGAAAATTATAAGATAGAGAAAAATGTGAGATAGAAAACTTGAGATTTATTTCAGGATTGAAAAACATTCCAGTTCTTCTCAGTTTCTTAATTTCAATGAATGATTAATATTTTAACATCGCATAAACATTCTATTTGCAATTTATTTTCAACCAATTTTCCTTATCAAGTTCTCTTTTTTAATATTAAACTATGAAAAAAAATTCGAAAGATGCTTGATGCTTTTTCATCATTACATTTTCCATCTAGATTCTATAATTCTGTGAGTTTAAATCGAAGTTTAAATCAATGTTATAATAAATTATTGCTTCTGTAAGTTCATTCTTCTCAAAATAATAACAAAAATAATAATAAATTCAAAAGTTCAATTTATGGAGTTGACCAATATGAATGATTTATTCTGAATGAATTACATATGTAAGTAATGTAGCTTTTTTCGACGCGTTAGTGTCGATCAAATATTTTCCATATTTCCTACAATTATTAGTCATCTTTCTTTGTAATCTTGTATCGCTTTGTTACAAAACCGTGACTAACTCCATTCTGAGAAAAACCGCGTTACGATAACACGTTGAATTTTGTTTGAATATGCATTACCATTCATATTATTTTTTTGGAAATATTCTTATTTCCTGGGAAAAATATACGATTTATTAATAATTGTAATCGGTCATATGTTAACGCGAGTTGTACGAAAAAACGATTCAACAACGACTTACGTAATTACTCTTTGGAAAGTTTTAATAAGCAAATGTTCAATACTAATCGAATCTAATTGCAGCTCGACGCTCCAAGAAAAAAAAAGTTCCTTCATGAGCGTAAGCTTTACGATGGAACTATGTATTTATCGTAAAACACGAGTTGATTAACCAATGAAAAGGTTAAATGAACGTTGCACTGCCGAGACATTTAAAGTTCTTCTGAGTTACTATTGACGTCTCGTTACTATTGACGTCTCAACATCGCAAAACATGCCACTTCGGAACAATGAGAGAAGAGACACAAGTCCAGTAATTAAAAATTTCTTACAGACAAATTACACGATATCAATCAGCAATCACGAGAACTTCAAGAACAAAATATGTGCTTCGAATAACAAATTTTAGAACACATTTATTATCTAAGAAGAAATATCGTATTTTCGTATTTTCAACGTCAATATCTTTTCTGACATATTAAATTGCACGTAGGATTTATTTCAATATTTAAGAACGTTGTATCTTCTTGACTATTAAAATACCTAATCTTTTTAGCATCTAAGTAAGTGCATCCCTTTTGTGCTGCCATTTTTTGTTTCAGCGTAAGAAGACATATCCTCATTATCTTCGTTTCAATCCGTAGAAAAAATTATGTCCACGACATCTTTGCCATGAACGAAATGTTAATTTATCATTTTTATCATTTTGAATAAAACCTTGTACCCCATACTTTAGTATCTTTCTAGATATTTTTAGTGTCTTTCATAAGCTTTCTTCGCACTTATGAAATATTTTATTACAAAAAAAAATACTTGTCACTGACGATATAATATTAGAGTATTCGGATGGTCGAGCTTAGGATGATAAAAAGCTCCGCTGCACTTACGTTCGACCGACATTGTAAATTTTCTCGAAGAGTCGAATAATAAAATATGTTTTCAGCCAGCTGTGGGATTGAAAAAGTTCTTAATTGCAAGCGTTCGTTAGTCAGAAGCCACGGCATTCGACGCTCGAATGCCACCGCGCTCTTGCAAATCGATTTCATTATAATTTCGTTACTCGACGGATTCCTCGCGTTTCGCGTTCTTTCACGACGCGGCGCGACCGGTAGTCGCGCTAACCATGACCAGTCAAGTATTAAACTTTGAACGACGCCCAAGGACCTCTGGCAGCAGCAAAAAGAAGTCCATAATTCTTCGAGTCGTCCTTCGAAGGGAAAAACAACAAACGAACCGCGCATTTTCAACGAGATTAGAAACACGTCCTTCTACGAGAACGTTCTTGACCCGCGGCGCAATTAATTCTCTCAATTCAACGATTACAAACTGTTATTCTTTCGGAAAGTTGTATATTCTTTGAAATACCACTCCGTGAATTTATTTCATTCGACGGCAAGGAATAACAAATCACGAAGAGTGGGGAACTTTCACGATGAATTGCTTCAACGGCGTGTGCAAATTGAAATAGTCCACGGGTCTTGTCTATTACAATTTTCATAGCCGCCCCCAGTAGGCTAACGTTCATTCGACGAGCAAAATTGCAGTTCGCATTATTTTAAATTAAACTATCGTACGTGCTGCTTTTCGTTCCTCTACAGTGTATACTGCACAGCGCATTTCACTGTCAGTTGGATAAAAAAATAGCTAATGTAGTCCGCGTAATTACGTATCTTCTTGGTAGATATCGTAACTAATCAACATTCATCGTGTATATGCTCTAAACAAGTAATGTAATAAATTGACAAGAGCAAGTTACTCACCACCGTTCTTCTCGTCCTCCTTCGCTTCATCCCCTACCGGCTGGACACTCTCCTTGCTCGTGTTGCACCCCATTTTCACTCCGGCTCTCCCTAGCTCTCTTCCTTTTCCTCTATCTCTTCTCTATCCTCAGTCAACAGCAAACGCCCACTCGCGTTACTCGCGACACTCGCTGCGCGTAATTCGCGACTACGATCGACTAATCGTGAACGGTTTCCTCGTTGACATCGAGTCGCGAAACGAGGGACCGTGGTCGCACGTTGGGGAAAACTGCCGACACTTCTCGGCAAGGACGAGTTGTGGACAGTAGGGAAGATCACAGCGTTTATTTTCGGCGTTTCCAAAAATCTCGGCTCTCGTCTGGTGGGCCCGGCGAAGGTGAACGACACGTCGCGGTGCCGGCTTATTCGCAGCAATTCGTTGAGAAAACGAAAATACAATTGATTCTTTGTGATTGGTCAAATCGTGGACGTATCGTAAATTCGATCGGTTACGCCGTCTCTTCCCTTCGCGAGTTTAACAACCGGTTAAGAAAAATATATGTGTATGTATGTATGTATATATATATATATATATATATCTATCTATATATTAAACACTGTACAAAAGCTACTTGCCGGCGAACACTAAACGCTAACCTACGAACGAATATACCACGAACACAATTCTCGTCGGCGTCGCGAGACGTACTGACACTGCCGACGACCCTGCCCTTGCGTCGCGACTACGCGAGTCGATATATATTCCTTCGTGATCTCTGTCTGCGTGAACGTACACATACGCTGCATGCGCGCGAAAACCAATAACAGTGTGCACGTCTACGGCGGATCTTCCATATGCAACATTGCCTTTCAGAGATGCTGCAATTTCTCGTAATTTTGCATCTGTCGAGTGTTTCTTCCACCAGAGGGTGGATTATTCGAGTTTCGTTCTGGCTGTATCTCGCTAGTTAATCACGCGCCACTCCCAATTCTCATGCACCATCCAAGAAGAGAGTAGTTTTGCAAGGTTCAATCGATTTCATAAACGGATACGTACTACGGCCGGTTGTTTTATTGTACTGAAACGACGAGACCGGTGGCAGACAGGCGCCAGCAGCTCTCGCGGTCTTCCTGTTTTCTGGAACGAATATCGATTTTGTAGTTTTGATAATCCCCCGCGATTTACCACCGTTGATGATTCATATTTCACGGACGCGACTTACACGTTTGTTTGCGTTTCGTAGTCGCGTGACTCGCGAGAGCGGTACTGACAAATAGCTGTCGGTAGTTTTAATGCTTCTCTGGCATGCGCGATCCTCCCGATACAGAAAATATTGAGGATCAGAAGTAACAATGATTAGTAACGAATTTAATTAGCAGCGATGTTTATTGAATATATGGGTGATAGAAATTATATTTTACAATGTCTAATATATACAGGATGTATTAACATTAATATTTATATCGACAAATCATTAATCTGGGAATAACTTGATTTTACATATCATCTTTCTTTTTTTTTTTTTTTCATCTATAGCTATCCACTTGATTGTATCTTACTGTAATATTTTACTCAATGATTCAAAAATATCTATATATGTCAAAATATTTGTAACAATAATTTGAACATCCTGTATATTTTCAATTTCTTGATTAACAATTAAATCATACTGCTCGTGTATAACGTATAAAAAAAAAGGTTAAACGTGTACATTTTACATATCGGAAGTGCTCCATTTATAAGCTTCTTCTTGACGCGCTACCTTGGCATTTTGCGCTTCGAACCATCGTTTTTCGTACCCATTACTTCTGTCAACTCCGTCCCATCTATGACCGGGTTTGATACCGAAACGATTTGGCATAAATGATCCTTCGTACTTTGGTCGATCTGAGAACACACATAATCGCATACCAATTAAACCATCATCATGAATACGAAGATTTTCCCGGAATTAAAAGTATAAAGCTTTACCTGGTTTCCTCTTCCCTTCTTTTATCTGTTTTTGTTTAATATATTCTAACATAGGATCACCTTCTCTTTCTTGTTCCCTAAGTCTTTTGTCTAAATCAGCGTCATCCGCGTACCTTGCTAGAGGCTTACTCATTTCATAAAGATCGTCTTTCAGCTTTTCTTCATGATCCTCAACTTGTTTCAAGCTGATGTAACACATATGCTTTTCAGAAACATTGTCCACGATAATTTCACTTTACAAATTGAATTCCTTATCGCTTACCCTTTCCCCCATTTAGCGTATTTTTCGTCTAATTCCGCTTGTCGCTTCTGTTTCTCCCGTTCTTCTTTCGCTTCTGCTTCCAAATCACGTTTTTTACCTGTTTTAGTATCGCGTACAATCGCCGCTTGTCCAACTCCTGTAATCTCTTTGCCAAGCTGAAGAAAACGAAATTTTATTTTTTAATAAGATATAAATTAGAAATTATAAACGAAAAATGAAACTTATTCAAATACCTTGCTAAAATGTTCAGCTTCTCGCTTTTTATATGCCTCTGTTTCTTCCCGCAATGTTTTAGCATCTTGTAAGCCAGCTTTTTTTCCATCTAATGTTTTCTCCATTCGTTTTTCGCTATCTTCTTCGTCTACATCCCCATGCTTTGATTTTCTTTCCTTGACATAAATGTCTTCTTTGCGTGAACGATAATTAGAATCGTTATCATATCGATCACCAAATTTATTCGATTTAAACTTATAGAAATCTCTATTGTCTTCTCTAAATCTATTTGAGCTTGAATAAATATCTCTGTTTCTTTTACGAGACAGACTCATATCTGAATCGTGTCTTTTGTCTGGATTTTTTTCAGAATGTTTATGCATTCTACTTCTACCAGGTTTTTCATTTTTATACTTACGATATCTTGGTGAACTTTCTTTAAATGAATTATCATGCCTGTTTCTCGTTATTTCAATTGACTTGTCGCGTCTACTTCTGTATTTGGAACTCATATGAGCATTCACATCTCTTTCATATTTTCTATTAGATGGGCTATGCTCAGAATCATTATCTCTCGTCCTACGTTTATGATTTTTACTTCTTCTTGCTAAGTTTAAGCCTGATTCATAATCTTTACTTTTTCTATTTCTCTCAGGACTCAAATCAGAATCAGAATCTTTTCTATTTTTCCTAGGAGGGCTAAAGTCTGAATTATTTGCATCTCTATGCTTTGTACTTTTCTCAGATTTATGCTTTTTACTTTTCCTCGGTGGACTTAAATCAGAGTCATCAGATATTTTCTCTTTTCTTTTTATTCTCTTTTTCATTCTGTGAGATGAAACACCTATGTCTTGACTACTATCATTATCACTGCTACTATGCTTGATATTATGCCTTTTATATTTTATTCTAGGTGGGCTTAAATCATCACTATCCTCATCTTTTTTTGCTTTTCTATTTGTCTGGTCCTTTGTCTTTTTAGATATTCGTGGAGGAGACAAGTCGTCGTCTGAATATTCATTTTCTTTTCTCAATGGATTTGGACTATTATCAGATATATTGTTTGCTTCTTCGAATTGCTTACTTCCTCTATCTACACTAGTTATAGTTAAATCACCATCTTCGTCATTAGCTATAATTTTCCATCTTCTTTTGTCAGTGAAATCAACTGGTCCACGTTCATCCACCACGCCAGCAATTTGAGGTGCATCTTCTGCATCGATGAAAATATCAAATTCATTCTCTTCCATTGGTCTCAAATTCTTCAGGTCTATGTCATCGTCAATGATCTTTACTCTGCAAAATACATCTCAACATTTGTGCAAAGAAGTGAATAACCTTTGAAGGATTATTGTCTAAAGTCTTTAAAATCGATTGTGGATTTTACAATTTGATTTGACCAAAATTCTTTTTGCGCATTCGAACAATCTTCCATAAACGTAACATTCAATTAAGAAAATGATAGTAAGTAAGAGTATTTTGTTTATTATGCGTTACAGTTTCAAACATTCGAAATACTTCATCTTCCAAGAAGATGTGTGAAACAATTACTATAACCTAAAACACAAGGATTTCCTGTTGAAAATGTCGAAACAAGCTATGATATTTGCAAATTGAAACTTACGTCTTTGCTCCCAGTTTCGTCTTTTTCTTTTTCTTTTTCTTCTTGTCATCCCCCGAGGACAAATATTTTTTTAAATATTCTTTTTGATCTATAACCTTTCTCTCCATTGTAACTTACGCAAGTACTAGCGCACAACTACGTGCTAGCCTGCTATGTCGATATTTCGTGGCGCGTTCACACGGGGGCGCCACGTTCACTATTTAAATATTCCATGAAAATAATTTAAAAAATTTTATATATATCATAATTTCTTCTTAAATATTACAATAATAAAACTTTGGAAACTACAATTTAATGTGTATAAATATAACTTAAAGCGCTAGAATTTTTCTTTTGAACTAATCATTGAAATTATATAGACTGCATGTTCAGAAGAAGAACATAAAATATTAATTTTGTTTAGAATATATGTTAGGCTATTTAACGTGTAGAAATATATTGTGTGATTGTTCTGCTTTTACACTTAAGTACGTGAAAAATAATCATGGACTTAGCGAAGACATAATAACTTATCAGGATTTAGTCATTGCTTAACTTGATTTTTAAATACATAAATTCTTATTTAATATATATCAATCCAGTTGTAACTTAAAAATTAATATCATGAAAGTGTAAATTTCGTTTTAACCGGTAAAAAATCAACAATTTATTATATTTGAAATTGTAATAAATTGGTGGAAGTGTAACTTTGCTAGATAGAAATATTAACAAATCAAGTGACCACCAGAACATAGGATACGAAAATCGCAGCTGTATATATAATTTTGATATTGGCTGGTTGACGTCCCGGTGAACTCATGCACCGTGCCGAACTTATCGGCGGAGCGTATCAGGCCACGGGTTATGGAGAACGATCCACGATGCAGTGTGCCAGACGAACCTTATCGATTTTATTCATCGACCGCGTGTACAGTCCGTTTAGCAAGGTGATGCGATACAGCAATGCCGCCAAATCTAGACGATCTAATCCCGAGGCTCGATGTACAAGAAACTGGAAGCGGTTCTTCATTGGCCGCTGGAGGAAAGCAGGTGATTACGCGGATTGGAGGTGGTAACCGGCGACCGGAGGTAGGGGAGCGAAAGTGAACACAACTCCAAGAATGGGCAGGAAGAGACGGGCTCCTTGAGGCTCCTGGCTGGCAGAAAGTTTGACGGATAATAGCGTAGGAGCGTCATTATTGCAACGTTTCCATTCAATCGAGTGGCAAGTTATAGATCACCGTGGTGAACAACGATCGACTCAGCTGTGTGGAGAATCGCGACGCAGGGTAACGCGAAAAATGAAAGTGCGGAGGAACGCGATTGCTCGATCGAGAAAAGGCTGGCTGGCGGAGTGAGATTCCAAAGAGAGAAACGTAGCGTGCACAAGGTTATGGGCGTGTGGTGCTGGTACGATCCAGTGTGTGCCAGTGATTCTCACTGACATGCCTGCTGCTGCGGTCCCCGTTGGAAAAAATTTCGTGCTCGCAACAACTTGGCGCATAATCAGTTACCGCGAGGCCGCTCTGACGCGAGCATCATCCGTCATCCTTGTCGTCGATCCTTGAGCAACGTGCTGTATGAGATCATGACGCGAAAACTCAGCAAGTTTTTGATACTCTTCGATAACACGAATCTCTTGTATTTCCCCGGCCACTTCTTGTCCGGTCGGGTACTTATCGAGTTGGACGACGAGGCTTAGTAAGTATATACCATCTTTGTCGTGTAACATATAAAAAATCGCGCGGAATCTTATTAACAGATATAAATGGCCTTTGTACATGTTTCTATTAAATTATTCATTTCAAGGGGAATTGGAAGGAAATTTCAATCATTAAAGCACTCAAAATTCAAATTACTAAACTAGGCTAACTTTGAAGATTAACGTGGAGCGATTATTTGAAGTTATATTTTTGTATTTCGTGAAACACCAGGGAGCGCGTGAAAGCGTGTACATTACGTTAAATAATTACGTTTCGTCAGATGTAACCTTAACGCGTAACGTCTTCCATTGTAGACATTGAAAACTTTCACGATGTGAATTACGATATATCGAATAGTTACGGTACATAGTTGTATGACTGATTAAACGAGTATCTAGCGAATGCAATGTTCGCAATAAAATAAGATAATGCGAACTTTCCACCTTGTTAGAAATCCATTAAAATGCATTGTTTTGTCGCAATTGCACGCAGCCCTCTCCAGAATGTCAATTCAACAAAATAATTGTCATGCCGTTAACGACGTTGAATTTTTTTCCTTTTTTAAAAGCTGCATTATCTCGAACACATCGTTATAATCGAATTAAATTTCTTCGTTTTTAATTTAGACATCAAATATCGTAATAGCCTACTGGTAATTTATTAGAATTGTTAAATTTATTTCGTCGACTATAATAACACCGTCGATGTGTCACAGTGTTTCAGGGTTGCATTTTCATGTGATCGGTGAAGGAGTGGTGCGTGTACGCAGTCAACGCGCCGAAAGGGTTTACGACAAAGAAAACTATATAGATTTTCGTATGAGATTGCTGGGCGAGCCAGGTAATGAAAAGAAATTACATTACGGTACATTTAATGTAGCCGTTAAGATGAAACGGGCACAGCGTGTTCGAATAATGAGCTCTCGGATGATAAGCCTGCGATCTGGAACATCTTAATAGATAAATTAACTTTACACGAATTTGCATAAATGCTCGCGACAATAGCCGAATTGACGAGCGACGTTCTTCCCTCTATTTAAAAAGAACTAAATTGCAAAATAAATGAAATTTTTAATAATAATTCTCAGCTTCCTCGAATGTCGAATTTAAGGAGATCTCCTTACGAAGAGTTGATAAAAAAATTTATCAGAAATGCTTGCATCTTTTCGCCAATAATAAGTAACGATTAAGCTGCTAGATTTTTATGCATTTATTGGAAATCTGAAGCTGCAAAAATGCACACCACTAACAAATAAATATCTTTAAAAAATACAGTGCTTAATGCTGTAATGTCCAGTGAGTAAATCTTCTACCTAGCTTAAATACTAATTACATTAATAAAATTATGAATTTGCATAAATATCCTCAATCTAATGATAGTTTGTTATTTTCGTAGTTGATAGCATTAATGACATATACTTGAAAGCCATCAAATTCTTCACTTCACAAACGGCACACCCGCGAACCGCACCGTGCATAATAATGCAAGAACTGTTCCTTTTTGTTCTCTGCGTACAACATCGGAATCCAGGAGAGGGACCGTCACTGCTGTCACCGGGGATTCACAGCTTTCCATTCAAATTAGGCCTACCACTGGGCCTACCGTCAACTTTCTTAGGCAAACACGGCTGGGTGCAATATTATTGCAAGGCTGCACTTCGGGAGCCCGGCGGTCTGACGCACAAGAATCAGCAAGTCTTCATTGTGATGAACCCCATCGATTTGAATTTAGAACCACCGATTTTGGCGGTAAGTCTCTCTCTCTCTCTCTCTCTCTCTCTCTCTCTCTCTCTCTCTCTCTTTCACTCTCACTCCCTGCTACTTTATATACACTCCTGTTCGGAAGTTTGAAGCATCGTTTTGGATGAAATGAATTTCTGAATATTGTAATTGTAAGTTTCTATACAATTAATCACAATACTTGAAAATACCAATGTCATAAATAATAAAATATTTGCGTTTTTTTTTTTT
>CAJDYZ010011633.1:718-27625 GCA_903986555.1 Heterotrigona itama
GCAAAGAATCGAGAACGAATGACGAAGAAATAGTTCGAGTATAGTTTCACGGACGAGAGAAAAGAAAAAAAGATGAAAGAGAGAGAGAGAGAGAGAGAGACAGAGGGAGAAAGAGAGAAAACGTAGAAAAGTAGAAAAGATGAAGTTTCACGAGGCCACGAGGGCGGATTCCCGGTTTCGAGTATAACGGAGTATCGCAATCGCTAAAGATCGCGGACGAACGAGCGAAGAGAGATGTCGAGAGGAAGGGGGCAAGTGGGTTAGAATGAAAGAGGCACGCGGGCCACCGTGCAAAAGGCAATTCAAAGAGAGAGAGAGAAAAACAGAAAAAGTCCATGCGAAAAGAAGGTGTACAGTGACAGAGAGTAGACAAGTAGTATACGACCATAAGAGAGTGAGAGATCGAAAAAGCGGAACAACTTGGTGCTACCAACACAGAGATACAGAGATAGTTTTCAACAAGAGCAACAACAGTTATAGTACGTATATACAAGTGTGCGTTACAAAGTCGGAACAAAGGAAACACATGGTGATACACAACAACAGCAACAAGAACAAGAAACGTCTATAGGTAAAACTGGGGTGAACAGAAATGGAAAGTATATGCGTGTGTACGTGTGTGCGTGAAAGAATGTGCGTTGAGTGTGGAGATAAGAGAGAATGGAACGATCGATTCATAAAGAAATTCATGCCAGGTGCAATAAGAACGATCCTTTGTCGACAAGCGATTAATTGCAGTCACGTTTGCTGCGTGATCTTTCGTACGTTTCGGACACGCTTGGTGTGTTCACTTTGAACGACGCGTTTTCTGTTCTCGCAACGAATCCTCCGCGCAAACTCGCGACTAAAGTTCTTTCTTGCCTTTCCCAAATTTTTTTCGCACTTTCGTGCTTTCTTCTTTTTCTTCTTTCTTTTTTTTTTTTTTTTTTTTTAGCTTTGAACAATTATGTACACAACGATTTGGAAAAACAGCCGTTGACGCCGCGTCAGTCTCGATCTCAAACAGAAACGCATCCGCGATACAGTGCATTGCATACAGGTGCATTGAAACTTAGCACAGAGGATAGTGATACATACGTCGAAGCTTCGTCACAGCGCTCGGTAGTCTGTTCGTAGTTATTATTTTCTCGGGCGTGCGCGAAAATAATAAGCAAGAGTCTGTTCATCAGCGAAGCTTATCAGTTTTTCGGCTCGCTCTATCATTCGATCTCTTAGCGATCGAAGCGTAACTTCTCGAGTCGAGCGTACCTCGATGCGTACGCACGCAAACGTAGCTTGTGTTTCGATTCGAGAAAAGAAGGTACAAGTCGGCCCTCGTCAACGATGAATTCGTTCGTGGTCTCCTACTCTGTATCTTAACTACAACTGAACTGCTCTGGAAAGTATGTTAGAGTATTTGATGAAAAATTGTCGATACTTTATTAACAAATTGTAAGGGGTAGGGTTGTAAAGATGAATCTTCAAGATCATAATTATGAAAGTAATATTTTATTGTTCATAAAGATGATTTCGCAAAATTCACTCCCTTTATGAATATTGAAAATATTTTTTTTCATAATTATGAATCCTGTCTCCTCTTTACAACAATCTCCTAAGATTTCTTGTACCTACAAAATCTCTTGGTTTTTCTTCTTCAAGAAGTTACAAGACTTCAAAGTATCAACACTGTTTTTCATCGAACACTTTCTGAGAACGTTATACCATTTCTTCGATTAATTTAAAACACATTCGAACCATGGACCACAGAATCCATCATCATCAGCGTCCAACAAGCTAACAAAGGTTAACAAACAATAAAAGGAAATTTCTTTCAAAGTGTTCAACAACCATTTGAAATACCTATAGAAACCTATCGCGATCGAATGGACAAAATCCTCTCGCAGCTATTTGTAAATAAAAAAATAAAGAAAGGAAGAAAGAAAGAAAGAAACGTGGACAGAAGCGGAAAAGAGACGAGTCGAGTGGACTTGTGGCCGCATGCAGAAAAACCGTCGCTTTCCCGGGGAAAATTCACCGACTGCATCACCGTGCACCGCAATGCGGTTCGTTCTCCTCGTTGTGCTTTCGTGCTGGTCGACGCCGATCGTCCACGTCTTCCTCGACGTCGTTCGACAAGCGTCGTTAATCCTTTTCAACCGGCCTGTCCGCGATGCTCGTTCTTCCTGTGTGGCCTACGACGCTGGCTTGGTGCAGCTTGAAGTTTAAATACTCGTTCACGCGACGAGAATTCGACGTCAGCTTGCTTCACAAACTGATATTCTTAACCTCTTAACCGGTTAACGGCGAAAATTTTGCGCCACTGAGCACGCAGGCATACTTCGTTACGTATACAACATGTTTAAAAATATTCTGCACAAGACATAGAGATACAAATAGCGTAGTTTATAAAACATTCAATTACATAAAATCGATTTTTTTAATACGAAGAACGGGATTTGCTTTTTTTTGATGCAGTATACTATTCTTCTGTTGCTGTACCTTTGTATATTGTAATAATGAAGATGAAAGAAGGTATTCTCATTCGTAAATCGTCGAACACTTGACACGATTAAGATGCATTAAAAATAACGAAGATCGTACCATTTATTTCCTACATTTTTTAAATAATTTTTGTACACGATGCTGCGTGATAGTTCAAGTATTCTTCTTTCCTTTCAAATTTTTTTCAATTTTCGCCAAACAATCTGATATGAATTTTAATCCGATTTCTCAATCAGACATTGATCTTTCACTCACATAAATTCGTCGCTTCGTATCCAAAGTTCATTTCTACCCATCAATCTATAACATTTATCTAAATATACTTAAACATACAATACAAATACTATGAACTTTACGCCTCAAGATACTGGTGACTGAAATGTAATAAAATTAAGGAACAAATCACGCGACAGAACTCTATTTACGTCGTAATAATCATTTCATCGAAAGTGAGCATGTGCACGATAATTTATGGACACTATACGTTCGATATTGGATAACAGTGATGATAGTAATGATGACTATGTGATTCAACCCATCAGACAATAAACCGTACGTACACAATAGGCGTGATGACATAATCCGTAATCGCGAGGCACAATAACGAGCGTGACGACATATTCCATTATGGTGTAGAAATAATTACCCATTCTCGAAACGTGGCCATTCCAACATAGGCAAGAAAATATTCCCCGGTTAAGAGGTTAAATTACGTTTCAGGCACTGATCAAACGGACACTGGTGGAGGTAAGTCGAGGGGAATTATGTCGCAGTGTCAAACGCGAGATAGGTCACGCTAACGATAGTTGGAAATTTCCTATTTAATATCACGTAACTGGGGGGACTTTGCGCTATAGCGTGCAAAGTATCACGTAATGTTCCCGGTTACCGCTAATGACATTTGGATTACCGATCTTAACAGAGAATTTAATATCTGATCTATCTTCCGATAAATACCGAGTACAGTGTCGTTGATTGTGAAGAAAGATTAATCCTCCGACGGCTGTGACCAGATCGAGCGCAGAAACAGAATAACGAAAATAAGTAATTATATACGATATATAAAATTTAAGTAAAATATAATAACAATATTCGTAAATAATGTTTCTTTCGATTATTGTGGATTTGAAGAATTAAATGTAAAGAAAGATTAAAGATTCTAGATTATTCAAATAAATGAATTGCTACTTCAAATCTATTTTAACAAACTTTTTCTCTTTTACAAAAAAATTACATTTAGTGAACAAAGCATGAACAATAAATGAAAATAGTGTCACTTGTATTAATCAATATTAT
Source organism: Heterotrigona itama (assembly GCA_903986555.1). Lineage (NCBI taxonomy): Eukaryota > Metazoa > Arthropoda > Insecta > Hymenoptera > Apidae > Heterotrigona > Heterotrigona itama. The sequence continues at coordinate 4,496 of CAJDYZ010011633.1, forward strand.
ATTATATTACGGCGGAGAAACGACGGAGTTGTGAAAGTCAGTTTGAATCGCGAAAATCTAGTGCACTGAGGAAGAATGTGGAGAGAGAGACAGAATGACGAAGAGATCTTGCCGATGCCAAGACGAACAGGAATTCCATCGCGTGAACGAGCTTTAACAAAGAGTCACGTTGCTTCCTTTCGTCTGTGACGCACGAGACGCGCGTGTTATTCTCTTTCGGTAACGCGTGCACGCGTTATTTCGGCTACGACGGACCGAGTTCATCGCGATTGATCGCGCCGCTGTTGCAAGCGAGTTCACAGTTTTTCGCGACGAAAAAATACGACCAGGCGTTGCTCCCTTCGTAACGCCAACTTTCTGGGACTAAATAATTCAATTAATCAGCTGTTTAAGATAGATCTTCAGATAATGAACAGAAAAATAATTCAATTTCGAAGTCGCGAGAAACCGAACGAGGTTTCCAACGGATTCTCTCGAAGAAAACTTTCTCAAAGTCGAAAATAAACCAAAATAATATTCTTAGTTAATAATGTTACGTAATACTCTAAGCACACAACTGAGGAGGTCTCAGAACAGAAAGCAATTCTCACCGAGTTGTCGTGCGTAAGATTCGCGATCGCGGAACATCGAGAATTCAGTGCATAAATAAATCACCCATTGGTAATTAAATTAACTTAACGATTAGTAATGTTACCCAATCACCTTCAGCTGCATCGTACGTCTTATAAAATAATAATAATAATAGGTCCTCAAGTGGTTGGGACACGACGAAGTTTTCCCGTGAAAATCGCGGAATCGCGAGAAACGTGAGCTGCTCATACATCGACGTGCACGCGATGCGCACGTTTGCGCAGGGTCGCGTGGCATTAGCACAATACAAGAGAAACGCATTAGGAGGGTGTAAAAGGATCGACGCGAATTTCAGCCGACGTCTTCTCCGTGGCTGGGTACATTAATCATCAGTCTCCGCGAGGCGCGGATGAGACAGCTCGCTTATTAAAGCTGGCTGGGGCCATTAGTCGTTAGTACGTACGGCGGAAACTCTAAAGGGAGAGCAACATAAATCGTAACATAAATCAGGCGACTTAAAGGCCTCGGGCTTGCTAAAAAAAATTTTCGAGCTTTAGCACGAGTGGCGAGTGCCGATGAAAATGCAAAGGTGACGAGCGATTTGAAAGGCGGAGTTTACGAAGTTAAATTTAAGCTATTTACTTTCACGCTACGTCCTTTTATCTGCTCTTCTTAATAAAATTCTTATAGAACACAGTTGCTGGCGAAACTGCTTCGAACATTTGTAGCAAATTTTTATAAATTTTGCTGTATGTGTATGATGACGTGAAATGAACACGTTATGCACACATCTTAACATTTTATTAACACTATAACGAGATTTCGAGCAAGTTTGAAACAAATTTGAAAAAGTATATAAGAATTGCAGGATATTTGATGCAAATATGAATCCGTTGTTTTAGCTATTCGTACATATATTATATTTATCAATTTCAAAATGTATTATATAATACACATAATATTCGTGAAAGTTCTTCTATGTCGAGTATTCGAATACTTTCATAAGTTGGCTAACTTAACCCTGCCATTTATGGATTTTCCTCGATTTAATCGTGTACCCTATCGTTGAAAAATCGTCAACTGCATGGGAAATACAAAAGAAATTACACTTCATACCAATACACGTTTCCTCCGTATATCTGTTTCACGAGCAACGCTATCGCGACGAGAACAGGGACTCGGTCGCTTGCGTGAAACGTCAATGCTAGTTTTCGCAAGAACGAAAGGAAGCAACGTGTATGTCTTCGTCATATGAGCCTTTCTTCATCTTTCTGAAAGGTTTCAGACCGCGAACTGGACGGAGGATAGCGACACAAAGGAAGAACGAGCGAATGGCGGACAGCATCGAGGCGTAAAAAGCGCGTGAACCTGTCTCGCTGGAGCCGATATGTGATCTTCTCTGAGTTTAGCCTGATCCGTCTTCCGGATTCCCTTTTGCTGGTGACATAACGTATCCTACTTCGCTTTGGCTGCGCCTAAGCGCCAGGCACTGTGAAACACAGTTACCATAAAGTCTATATTTCCTTCAGTCTCTGTCGGCGACCTAGCGGCGGTAGAAAGCTCGCTAAAGAAACTATGCAGCCAGCAGCGGATTTAAAGCAGCGACGAAGGTTATAGAAAGCGTGGTTTCAGGGGAAGAGAGAAGAGGAAAGAGAAGGACGGATAAACCAGATGAGCACGAAGAGACACGCGTTCTATTTGTAAGCAGACAGATGCAGGACCAACGAGGATGGAGGGAAGGAAAGAAGCGTAGCTGGATCATCAGAGAGATGCATAAATCAGAAGCCAGATCAAGAGTCAGCCGCAACACGACAGGGTTAGGTAGGCACCATGCCAGAAGGGTTTTCGTCTGTAGAAAGGAAAAGCAGAAACGTTCGTTACCACGAACGTCTGTGAAAAGAGAAAGTTCGGAGCTGAACAAAAATGAAGGAAAGGCAACGAAACGAGTCGAGATGTAAAACTAAAAAAAGTAGTATAACTGTATAACGTATCAGACGGTCCTGTTCCTATTTCTATGCTCTGACATTAAAATAGATTCTACGAAAGAACTTGTCGAATTTATTCTAATGTTAGAAGAACACGAAGTATTACTAATACGAATGCTAATTACGTGACTTGACATTAATATGAAAGAGATATATAGGAGAGAGAAAGACAGAGGGGGAAGTGTTGCGACGGAGGAAGAAGCGTGGGAATGTTTCTCGGTTTAAGCAGACACCCAGAAGCCAATCCAGGGATCAGCCACGCGATATAATTCTCAACCACCAAGGGGATGCATGGGGAGGCCTTCGTGTGTCCTTCGTCCTGATCCTTCCGTCGAAGGACAAGAAAAGCTGCCTCATATTCTCCCAACGGCCACACAATAGTATATATGTATACGTATACATAGATCTTATACACATTTGATAGACATCATGGAAGATTGCACGCGCGCGCGATTCCACGCGTTCGTTGCAGCGTATAATACGCGTGCTTGTATACCATATGATGCTCGTGAAATCTGAGGAATATTTCATCCCTTAAAACGGGATGCTTCGTATATCCTTCCGTATATCGAAACTAGGTCTCGTTCACTTCTCGGGCAGAATAAAATCTTTTCTCTGGATACATCGACGTAGCCGACTATCGTCTGAGAAGACTAAGATACGCGTGAACATGATCCCTTAGGTTTTGCTTCTCTTTTTTTTCTTGTTTTCTTTTTTTCTTTCGTCTCTGAGATGGATGAAACTCTATTACGCTATGTTCTTTCGTTCTCTGTTTCTTTCTCTCTTACGGAGATAGGCACATGGTATACAAGCAGAAACGTATTGCCCTCGAGGGACGCGTGGATCGTGGAGCGCGCGCAGAAAAGCAACGAAACGATATGACATAGTATATATGTAATGTACATCGATTATCATCGTATCCAAAACGGTTTTCAGGTAACACGGTTTTCTTTACCTTTTTTCGCACTTGTATACGGTCTTCATATACGAGCACCACTCTATCCTTGCTCTCGTTCGACGTGAGCTGATAAGACAAGCTCTAAATAGTGGACGTGCGATATTTTTCAGCGGCCATCGTTGAAAACGCCGAAACGCCGCGATACGTGTTTCATTTTTCACATATTTTTTTTTTTATTTTCGATTTCGAACGTTTATTCATTTATTTATTTTTTTTTTTTTAATGCCATTGTACATTCATCGATCATGATATATATATATATATATTTTTTTTTATCAATTCGTTCCATCGTCGAATCGTTAGCATGTTTTTTCATTATCATTATCATTATTTTATGTTAATTTTTTTTTTTATTTATTTATTATCGTCCATGCGTTCCAGCGTGAAAGAGAGAAGAAAGAAGAGAGAGAGCGCGCGAGAGAGATCCAATCGGATTCATTATGAATTTCGCACGGTTTCACGTGGACGAATTGTTTATTCGATGTTCGTTTTTTTTTTTATATATATATACATGTACGTATATTTTTTTTGTTTTTTCGTTCGTTATAGATGAACAGAGAAGATGCGAAGAAAGAAGGATTCGTAGCGAGCAGGATGAGACAACGGGACGATTATTTTTCATGGTGATGGCCAAGTGGAGGCGATGACGCCCGCGATGACGATGACGATGATGGGCGGACGATGCGAGGTCATCACGTATGTAGATGTTCCGGTGTTCCATGTAGATCGCACGGTTGGTGGTCGTCGATGAACGGGCGGGCACGGAAATAAGGAAATAGAAGAATTTGATTGATTTATATCTATATGTTTTGTAATATCACTGTGTGTGTCTTGTGTCAATTATTTGAGATTGTTTCATATATATATATATATATACATATATATATATATTTTTTTTCACTATTCGCTGTCTGTTTTTCGACCGATCGTCTCTTCCATGTCCATCGGTCTCGACTTTCATCACACAAACGAACACGTTTCTCTATTCTCGGTTTTGTTCCTTCCATCTGAAAATCATCTCGTTCGAGAGATCTGTTCAGCAAACTCTATCTCGTATCTCGGGTTACCTTTCCTTCTCGATACACTCTCGAAACGGGCCTCTCAGCACCGATTCGATTCGAACGTTACTCGTCGTTCTATTCTGAGACGTCATGCGTTCTCGAGATCTCTTCGTTCATGTTCGTCTATTCTTTTCTTTAATCTCTCTTAACTCTTTATTTTCTTCCCCCAATTTTCAAGTGTTCATTTTGCGTCTTTTTCTTTCGGGTCGTTTACTCTGCTCTATGTGTGTTTTGCTCTATGTCGTTCTCGCATTCGCCACGGGATTTACTGGGATCTGTACGTTTAACGTGCTCTACTAGAATTTTGCGCTAAGAAAATCAGGCCGTTCAGAACGAGGCCTCGACGAGGTAAGTCCCGTCCATCGCAGCCCCGGTCTGCCCACCTTGGGCACCCGATACTTGGGCCCTTGTCGCTGGGATGTACTGACTGTACGCCTGCTGAAATCCACACCACAAGCACACACTACATTGTTGCACGCTAAGCTCACCTACCCTAAAAGAGTCAGAAACTGTTTTCTCTACATGGGCCTCTACGATTATATATCTCTAGTCGTGGACGCTTTTTAACGATCGTCGTTAGATCGGACGTGTTACTCATTGCCCCCGATTCTGAATCGGCTTTTTCTTATCGTCCTAAAGAGGGAGAACAAACTTTGTAATACACGTGTCTGATCGATCCCCTACTTTCTATATACCCCTCGTACGTTCCTTTCTACGTGGATCATCACCGAGACTAGATCTATCGACTCTGATACGATCTAATTCGCGAAGAATCGAGCTTGAAGGACGATACGCGCCATTTCGAAGGCTCCAGCTCGAAGGGCGACGAAAGGGGTGGCTTCTCTATCCGAGCATCGTCTGTTGATGCACGATCAACCTCTGAATTTTGTCGATCTAACACGTCGACTGCCACGGGAAATTTATGAAGTCAATTCATGAAAATTCATACGCATCTGCAAATTTTATAGGCAGTAATTTTTTTTTTTTTTTAGTTGAAGTTTTAGTCTATTAAACTAGTTGCTGAAAAAACATATATACAGGTCGCGAGATCTATTGTACAATTTTCATGGATAATATACAAAATGTGTTCTCGTTTTTATTCTACATATGATAACTGTACGCAGATCGCCACGAGATCGTTATTCTTTAAACAAATGTAGAAACGATCTAATTCTAACTAACAAACTAATGTATATACTTCCTATTTGAAATTTGTCAGACGTATGGAAACGATATTTTGCGACTGCCTCTTTCCCCTATAGGATAGAATATTTAATTTTCATGAAATATTCACATGCTGCGATAAAAACACACATTTCTCATTTCATATTATCTGAAGTATTCATCTTGCTTTAGTCTATCTTGAAATATCTACAATAGAAAGTCGAGCGTGGCAGTGAACGTGTTAACTAACTATATTCCCTGTATTCGACAGTGTGTCGTGTTCTCTGTCGTCGAAAAGTACGCGAGTTCTGTCTCGTTGTTTGCGTCTTGAAACCGCTACAAGTTTCGTCTACGTTCAGCTAACCATCGTTTATACTCTAAACTCTCTGTCTTACATCGGCCGACGATCGGGCATCGATCATCCTGCAACGCGCCGATGCTTGGCGAACGATCGGCGCGAGAACTAATTCGTCGCCGTTAATTCCACAAGTTGCGCGCGAAACCAACGAGTCGGACTTAATCGTTGGCTTTAATTAAATTTAATTAGTTCACGTCGCGACCAGCTGCGAGCCCAGCCCGATTTCACGAACGTTTCAACGCGTTCGCGAAATGCCTGGTTCGAGCCACATTTTCGAACCGCGACATCGAGTTTAATGGACACACTTCCGGTCGGTATTACAGAAATCTACATGATTATCGTCTGGACACGATATAACTTTGCTATTTCGAGGAATTTTAAATAGCAAAAGAAAAAGTCGTTCGAGTAGATTACTATTTTATTAGCAATTAGAAGGGACTTGCGCGATACGTTGAAATAAATTCCAGGAGAATTCAAATATCAAAAGTTTCAAATTGTGAAAACAGTCACAGGATAAATCGATATATGTAGTTGGAAGGGACTTGCATAGTTCTGCGAATATAATTACCATAAATCGAACCAAGTATACTTGGAAAAGGAATTCGCAACGTTCAAGATGAATCACGTTGTTAAATCGGTTGTTCTACATTCACGATTGGAATATCTGTGAACGGTGTGTTCGACAAATGAAAAAAAAAAAAAAAAAAAAAACGTGCGATTCAATCTCTTTCTCGACTTTCGAATGATTATCACACGATCTTCAAAGGTAAAGTATTTTAGAATGGAAAGCACTTGCAGTTAGTTATCGAATCGGTTGTTCCGATATTCAAAATCAGCCAAGTGCTAGCGAGTCTTTTGCTTCAGAAGTTCAAGTTTCTCGAGTCAATTATTCTTCATTAACAGATGAAACATTTTCGAACAATAGACACGGCAAACGAAAGGTAACACGAAGTTTCAATATCTCTGTATCGGCAATCGATCGTCTTCGAATGATTACCTAGTAATTCTGCTCGTGTCAAGATAAAGCGTGTCGTTACAACGCTCGCTTAAAACGTTTCACTGAAAGAAAATAGAATAATTAGAAGTGTTGTTGACTGGCGATCGATCGAAAAACAGTAACAGCCCGTTGTTCGAGTCGATCGAGCAACGGAGACGGACCATCACGACGTATAACAAAAGAAACAACATTCCCGATTGGATTTCCATGCAACGTCGCTTCATCGACAGCGCGATGTTCTGCGACATCCTCAAGTCGCGAGGGGGAGGGAGGGCAAGTGTCATCAAAAAACGGCAGCTCGAAGAGAAGGGGCGAGAAAAACTGAATTTCACTGATTCTTTCATTTGTCCGTTTTCTTTCTCTCTGTCTGTCTCTCGCCCGTTCTCGTCGCGAGTCACTCTCGTCGAGAGGAAAATAAAAGATTGATTCGTGAGTGAAGTGTGGGGGGGAGGGGGCAATTGGGAACGCTTGAACAATCCGTCGAGCACGAAATCGTGTCTGAAAAAATCGTGAACAGGAGAAATTCGCATTCATCAAACAGTCCAAAGAAACAGAGAGAGGCAATATATATATATATATGTATATATGTATAATACGTAACGTATATGCGAGTAGCACAGAGGTGCGGAAGAGGAGAAGTGCCAGTAGAACGAGAAGAAACAGTATGTTTCGATCAAATGTAACAACATTTCCCAAGAAACGTGGGCTAATCTTCAACTAGCAGGCTTTCGTATAATATATCTGGGGAGCGATCCAAAAAGAAGAAAGAACAGAAAAAAGTATAACAGAATTATTGACAATTCAGTTTCATTTTGTTGGGTCTTACCTTAAACGGACGAATGTTTCTACGGGAGGAACCACACACAACAGGTGCCGACAGTGTGTTTATGTTACAAAATGTACAGACATATTTACATTGTACCGCGTGGCATTTGCAACGATTGCAGAACAAAAAAAAAGATGGGAAGACGATTAGATTAATTACAGATATAGAATGGGGAAGAATTCTTGATCATGTCACAGAAAGACATTGATTCTTGTTATGTTATCATTCAGATTCAGTGACAGTTCCGTTAGGCGTTACCGTGTTGCCACTAACGAGATGATTCGATAAATAATGGCGAGGGGTCGTTATGCATGCAGTGGTAACGTTCAGGCGTCTCGAACGTCTTAACTCTTAGCATACTGAAGCGAAACTTCAATACACATGGTTTGTATGCAGCCCGGTAACTGTTAACATTAGAAGACTTGCATCAGTGAAATGAGAGTGAGGAAAGTGAGTTTCTAATGCAACAAAGAGCGACGAACTTTTAAAAAATACACCGTTCTAATAAAAAATTACGAACTGGTTGTTTCGATTATTTCGAAATATTATCTCTAGCGTTAAAAATCTTCGTACGCTAAGAGTCAAGATCCTACGTACTAATCTCTTGTAGATTATACATTTACGACGAGTGTCAATTGGCAACTTTTTAAATTTCGCGGGAAACCAAAAAAAAAAAATCTGTTGCCAAGACCATTTTTCACTGAGCTAACTTTCCACTGAGCAACAATGCGATTTCTCGAATTTCTTCGCGCCAAATCAAAACGGATTTAAATTTGTATATCTCTTTAATTTAAGTTTTCGTCGAAAATCGTAAGTCGAGGTAGATGAGAATTAAACCCTCTTCCGATTTCCAGAGCTAAACGAGAGATATTCTTCTCGCTGTCAATCGTATCGCAACAATTCTCTACACCGCATTTTCGTCGATCAGAAGTTCGCGCACGCGTCAACCTCGAGCAATTTCACCGACGACGTGACGCACGCTGGTAAAAATTGACAAACCTGACAGCCTGTCTCGTCGCGACGTTTACAGCGACTTACCTGTTGAACGATAATAATTAATTTAACCGACGTTACGATAGACACCGACGCGAACCGAAGGAAGGGAGGACGCGTCTGATAATTACCGAGGCAACAACCGGTTGAAAATAATAATCACGAAGGTTGCCGGACCTTCGAGAATGTTCGATTAATCACCATAAATATACTCAGTGGCCGTAATACGAGGCGCATTGACAGGCTGTGCCGACTGATTAATTTTCTGATTAATTTCCTTCTGGCCGCGTCTCCGAAATAATCGCGCGGTGATTAATAAACGCGATGTTCATTCACAAGAAGGTCCCCAGTTTTCAACCTGGCGCTCAAGTTTCACTGAGGCGACGAGAGAACAGCGCACCGATGATTTATCATCGCTGCCCCATTGTTCGCGGCTTGTCGAACTCGTTTGTTCAATTACGCGAAAAACCGACCAGAGGCTCTTGATAGAACGATGGCTCTTTTCGCCAAATTCACTCTTTCGGTGCAGACGTCGCGGTGAACGAGGTTTATTTACCCCCTCTACGCGAGGGGCGGAATGATTTAATTGATTAACAACTTGATAAGGGCAGTTCGACAACTGGAGAATAATAATGAAACAATCTTTCACTCTCTCTAGGAAATGGTACATTTCTTTAAAGAAATCTTGACTTTTGAGCGAATGTATAGTGTACGTCAGAGATTTTTCATTGGGCCATATCTATAAGAAATTTAAGAATCTTCCTGGAATTTTCTAGAAACCAGATGTCTTTCTGTTTTCTACTGTTGACACATGTAGATCATGTAGATCACAAGAAGATATCTGGTCTGTCCTTACAATTAAAAATTTTTAGTTTAAAATCATTTCTTATGAGCATCGAAAGCTTTTAATCCTCGATGGATTGAGATATTGTTTATTTATACTTTATGTATAGATTTCAGAAATTGAAAATATTAAATTATACAGATACAGAGTCACATGTCGGCTGGATGACTTATCCTTTGGACTCATCCCTAGGATCGCTTCTCAATAGGAAAAGAAATTATTCTGTTACGCTTAACCATTTATGCATTGAATTTTCCAGTTGACGAACTTCGCTTGTCACGACGTAAGGTGTGATTTTTCGTAGAATTGTTTCGTTGAACAAACTTTAACGCGCGAGATTGCTGCACTGAATTCCTCGGCAAATTCGATCGGCTTTCCTCCGACGACGAATTTGTCCCGCGCGTTGGTAACTCTCGCTTCGTACCCTTGAACGACTTAATAAAATATACACAAGTAACATGATCCACGTACATTATATACAATATATTTTAATCGAACTAGCTGCATGGCATATATATATATAATGTGTCGTGTATAACGGACCAATCAGTTTCCAATAACGATTAAATGGAGCAAAACTTGGGGGCAGAAAGGGGAAGACAATAACCAACATCAACACCCAAAATAGTAGTCGAGTGGCCTGAATATCGAGTAGGTGCAACTGACAAGTTTCCCCTCCCCCCCTCGCAAGCTTCGTTCCAGTCTACGGAGAGCTTCTTAAAAAAAAAAAGTTGGACAACAACTCCGCGGTGTTGCTCTCAAACTTGTTAAATCTTAATCTCTCCAAGTGCCTCTTCTCTGTCCTTCGATAAATCGAGCTACTCGATGCTTCTTTCACGTTTTTCGAAGCTGATGTCCACGTTCGTTCTACTTGTTTCTCTTCGTTGAAAAGAACAAAGAAAAAAAAAAAAAAAAAAAAAGAAGGAAAGATATCGTTTGCACCTCCATACGACGTTTGGACCGCTCGACTACGTGGACCGTTATATGCAATCTCAAAAGTCGAAAGTATTTCACCATAATTTCGTTGTTCGATTTTCTTGAACGACAGGACTCGAGGAGTTAGGATTGAATGTCTTCGAGGTGGAGGGACACACAGTACGAGGGTGTAAAGAGGAGTGTCGAAAAGATGGTGCTCGTTACTGGGCCGACGGCAAAAGTGAATTGACGGAGCTTTTCAAACGGACACTTAAGATTCAATTTTCTCTTGCCTGGCTGATCTGAAGTGGATGCTCCACTACAGGCTCCCGGTGTTCCTTCGGCTATGCATTATTCATGAAAGCAACTCGTGATTATGATACGCATTATATTGGGGCAATTAATTCGACGCAACGCCATCACGTCCGCGCTCGGTCACAATTATTCTTTCTTTTCCCTTTTTTTTTTCTCTTTTTTTCTCTATTGTTTCCATCAAGCAACGCGTGATAACGAGCCACTGGGGAAGGGGGAGCTTATGGGCTTGGTAGAATATCTCACGATTGTCTCATCGCAACTCGACAATTCCAGCAACGTTCTTTCCCCCGGCTTTCGTACGTCGTTGTTTTTGCGAGGCTCGTTCGTTGGGATTTATCGTCGAAAGACGAATTTATCCGATCGGTTATAATCCGATCGATGTGAAACAATGTGAAAATACGTGCCGATGAGACGAAACAACGGCACGCGAGCACCGAAATCTAAACGTGATTTTTCCTGTAGAAGCGGAGAGATGAAACTCTGCAAACACGACGACGGAACTATCTCGATCAGAGGCGATTTCTCTGGCACGAACTGGAAGACATACGTGTTTGCGCTTGGCGACACGTTGCGTCAATTAATCCACGTCGGTAGTAATTAGTATCGAATGGCTACCTCATTTCACGATCGAATCTCGAGCGAGCAATTGGAAAATCGTGTCTCGCTGAACAGAGCTGAAGAGAACAGAATAAATATAGTTGGAAAAGTATATGTGAATCATGTGACAGGTGTGATTAAGAGATTCTTGGCCAGAAATGAGAAGGTGAGATCAGGAAACGAGCTGGCATAACCGTATATTTCGCTCGTAGAGCAAGGAAAATTTCAGTGGAATGTCAGCTATTACGATCGGCCATCGTCGAGTTTTCACGCGAGGCAGAGCAAGGGAAAAAGAGAGAAGGAGAGAGAGAGAGAGAGAGAGAGAGTAGTGTGAACGAGATTGCATCGAACTTTCATCGAAGGAACGAAAGTTCATCGCGACGCGTAAATCAATGGCGACGACGGAAATGGCGACGTTTATACGAAGCTAAGCGTTTGTAATTGTTGACACCCGTTGGTTAACGGCTTGTTCGAAATTTATCGTGCACTCGGCAACTCAGTCATCTAACTGCAACGACCATTGCCTTTGAATGTTAGCCGATAAAAAAAAAAACAAAAGAAAAAAATAAATAAATAAACAGAGAACATGATATATATAAAAATAGAAGTGTAAACAAATTACGAGCAACATAAATTGATTAAAATGATTTTAACGAAGAGAGACGCGTATAATAAATTAATCGAGAAGGACAGACGTTCGTATGAAATTTTCTAACGAAGGGAGTCGGCGAAAAGCGGTAAAAAATGGCGATATAAATTAATTAAAATTATCTCAACGCGACGTGAAAATGACACGGTGCAGAGTAAGATGATCAAGAAAGATAGACAAACGCTTATTCCCATGAAATTTCCTAGCGAAGATAATTCGCGAAACAGAGACAGCGTGTAGTGTAACTATAATTAAAGTAATTTTGAATGAAAAATAACGTAAAAATAACGTAATGAGTTAATATGATAATAAGGAATTAAATTAAATGCAGAAATAAGTTAATCAAAAAGAAATAATCAAGAAGATATTCATGTGAGATTTTTTGCTAAAGATAATTCACAAAATGATAGTAAAAATGATGATGAAATAACTGAACACAGCGTTGGCGAATCGATAGAACGATCGAACGACATGATAAAGCGTGAGGTTGGCGTTTAGACAGAAGACGAAGATTAGCTAACGCGTAGGTCAATAAAGATAACGTTCACGGTATATAATAGACAATCGATTGAAACACGAGGAAATTTTTAGAAAACATCAAAAAATTACAAAAGATAATATGTAAATCAATCCAGTATAATAAGATAAACGCAGACCTGAATAAAATGAAATTTTAACAAACGGAGAAGGAAAATTGGAGAAATGGAAAACCTTCGTGAGTTTGAAAAGTCCGTCCATTTTCTCGCCTGGTGGCGAAACACGCGAGAAACGTGCCAGAGAATCGCTGATCGTTTTTGCCACTCGTTGCTCGTTACGAAGCAGCCACGCGACGCACTATAGCACGCGACGACGCGCGCCTAAGTGCAAGCGTTTCCTGCGCCGGAAGAAGAAAAAAGAGAGAGAGAGAGAGAGAGGAAAAAAACGGTCGAGTCGACAACGCGCGAGGAGGAACTGGAGGAAAATTCACACACGCGAGATGGAAGGAAAATTCGACTTGAGAAAATTCGAGTCTCGCGATGTTTCCGACGCTCTGAAAACGAACACGGTCCCACGAGTGACATCCTGCGAGATTTCCGCGGAGAGAGAAATCGTTAAGCCGAGAACTTTCCTCCCTGAACTGACGAAAATTCACAGGGACTCGGCTGCTTTCGAGGAAAATTGAACACGGTCGCAAAGAAGAGGAAAGAGACGTCTAAAGTTAAGCATGTAAGGTCGAAACCTCCTCGTCTCGGCCCTCTCTGCGGATGTTGATAAATGCAATTAACGGGGTTGTCTGAAATTTTGAAACGAGGTAAGGAGAGACTTGTTCGTGATCGAACAGCCTCGACATAGTGCGCGTCTTTAGTTCGCGAAGAAACATTTGTGACAGCAAATCTGATTTTCTGGTGATTGTGCGACACTCTAGAGTCTACCCAACAGCAAACTTCACGGGCGTGTGTGTTTTCGTGTATTGTCCGATAACCACTCGATGTTTAGTTCACTTGGAATCTAAGCTACTGCATATTTTGCAGAAAGTTTGACATTTTAACTTTGTTAATGCTCTGTAATATTCTTTATACGCGTTTTGAAAATTTCACTTCGTACTTACTTGTTGCAATTCCATATATGTATATTAATTACCTATCGATTTATCCATTAAATTAAATTATACGAAATGCATAAGAAAATCTGTAACATTTATCGTAGCTGTTTATTTTTAGAATCCGGAGAAAAACCGGTGAACAGAATGGAATTCTGACTCTAAAGTGTTAATAACTCGATTCAAATGATGCATAGGCTTAAGAGAGAGCATAAACGTCTAGCAAGAAAAAAAATCTATTACGTTTTGCGAGCTACAGTATCAGATCGAATGATTGTCGGACAACGTCGGTGGCAAATGATCGAGGCGTGAGACTCAGCAGGGTGTCTTCTGTCCGGTAAAGAAAACTCGGAAAAAACCTCGGAGATTCTCGACCCTTGGTAGCTTGACATCGATTAATACGTGACACTTGTGTATACACGTATACGTGAACGAAGACACGCATACACACACATAAATATATATATACATGTACATATATGTACGGTACATATACAGTTGCTCGCAAAAGTATTCGAACACCTGTAGGAACCTTTTGTAAATATATACCATGTATCTCGAGTAAAATAAATATTTTCATATTCATTTCATATTTATCAAGTTCAAGACGAATGTAAAAATATACATACCATAGAAATGACAAGATATTTAATGCGAGAATAACTTTATTACATCGGTAAACATCAATACTCAGCAAGACTATATTTATTACATTTATAAAATAGAAATTCATGCCGTATACTAATTTCTTGTCAAGTACATATTCGCGACAAATATCTCGTGGTATCATCTACACGTACAGATCGGTTTCAAATTTTTTCTAATCAATCTTATATTGCAATATCAAAGTTCGTATAATAATACACGCGTGATGTATACACACGTATAAAGAAGTGCTTTCGTAATAAGTGTCCGAATACTTTTCGCGAGCCGCTGTGTGCAATATACCACGGACGAACGTGTACACAGAGAGAGAGAGAAACGCACATGTATGCACGTGTATACCTACTGGACGTCCCTAGGGTCAAGGGCGACACACGTTGCCGTACAATTTTCTAGTCGATAACCGTGCAAGGATGACTGTACATTCGCAATGAATATCCAACAGCTTAAACTCAACCCAAAACTCGCGGTCTCGTTGCCGGCGGAAGTAGCGACGCGATTCTCGGCCAACTTCCGGCGCTCGAGAACAACGCGTTCAGAACTTCTGTTCCGTGCATGAGCCGCGAGATTCGTCGAACGTCTGCATCGTCGCGGTGTGCTGAATCTCGAAGGCGGTCCGCCTGCGGCCCACCTGCACGGAGAGACCAGATGAAAACGGAAGAAGATGTCACAAATGTAACACACAAAGGAAACGCGGAGGTTTTCATCTTTGGAACTTCGTTCAGAGTTAGGCAGAGTGAAACTGATTTCTGTAATCGAGTAATTAGAATCACTGTGATTAATCAATATGTCGTTGTTAAGAATAAGTCAGTAATTCTCGTAGCAATTTTTTTCGCTACTTAATGATTAATTTATATATATGTATATATATATATATATTTTTTTTTGTTCGAAACAGTAATGTAAATTGTATATAGAATACTATATCGTGAGCATATTCGGAAAATTACATTTAATAAAATTACAAATATCTGGTGAAAGAATATACAATCACTTCGGATTCTAAGATATCTTCCTACGTGATTGGAAATATAACAAGTAACTTTTAACAATTGATAGCCTAACTTGGCGTTAATCAGAGTTTTCAATGATCAGTCAAATTACGTTCTGCCCAACTCTGATCTTCGAAACGGAAGAGAATTCAAGAAGTAGGTTCGTGATAAATTCGTGCAGAACTCGAGATATATACGGTGACGAGCTCGTGCTGGATCGAAGAAGAGAGAAACAGAGAGAGACGTGATCCGTGCAGGCGTGCTCGCGTGTCGTTTTCAACGTGGTTCGATGGAAGCTCGTTGAACGACGGACGGATTGTGCGTGGTGACGACACTGACGTCGCTGAAAATTAAGATACGTATCGTCAGAAGCGGAATAAATCTTTCCTCCTTTGCCCTCTTTTCTTGTTCCGCCTTGTCTTTCGAGAATTCGATGGAGAGATCGTTCCCCACCAAATCGCAGCGTTACGTTTTTTAAGAGAAAAAACGAATGTCGGAGGAGACGTGAAAAACCTCCTCGAAGTTTGGGGGGTCGAAAGCACGCGGGTCGGGTTAAAAAATCTCAGTTTTCTTTATTTTCATTCAAATAAATCGCCTCGTTGAAGGATCTCCGATTTCTTTCTTTCTGCCGTGCCTAACAGCATGATCTATCGGAAGAGAGAAGCGTCGCAGAGTCGGAACGCGCTAACAGGTGGAATTGCTGGAATGTCTGGGCAAAACTGTGCTGTCTTATCTAAAACGCTCGATCCTCGGCTCGATTAAGGGTTGACTGACCATCACTCGTCCGTTCTCTGTCAATTTAGATTGAAGAAAATTGATCTTGTTCGCGCAGAATGATTAACACGTTGGCTGCCATGCAATAAATTAGATTAAATTAAATTCTCAACAACAAGATATTTAGAAATTCTAAATTTATTCAACCAATCCCTGAAGCTTCCTCCGTTCTTCTTACATTTTTCTAATACTACCAAACTAATTGTCTCCACATTTGACTCGCAATCAGCTTACTGATTTTCTACTCTTATTTCGCTCGCGTATCCTCTTTGTAATTTTTATTCCGTACACCAAAAGATCTTCACAAATAATTCAATAAAATTGAAATCCGCAAGAACTCAGCTTCCTCGATAAAGGAAGCATCGGTTGTGCGTCGTGCCACTGTCGAAACGATTTACAATTATTTCGTTGCGCGCGAAAGCAGCCAACGCGTTAAGCTAAAATAAAGTTATTACTTCCCACTCAAACAAGGAGATTCTCTTCCTAGATGTTAAATTTATTATACGCGTGGAGAAGTCCTTGGGCAAACTTAGCTGCGTAACGTTCGCCTGTTATACTTCTTCGATATCGAGCCGTCTCGCGTCACGGGAGCAAAGTGTTTCTATCAACCGAGTAGCTAGTAATCTAGTCGATAGCTACGTTGTACATTGTAGACAAACGCGGCCACTTATGTATCACTGTAAAGTCGTACACGACTTATAATTTGAGCAAATCCGAGCCGGGCGAAAGTGTATGTAAATGAACGCTAACGAAGCAGCAACGAGTTCAACTTATGAATATTTTTCTTTTGATTGCAATAAGGACGGTTTCTATGTGCTGTCAGCGTTGTTCGAAGCGTACTTGATAACACAAGCTGTTCGGGACAGTAATTTGCTCAACGACAACGCGTATAAGGACGATTCAATCCTCGGGAAGCATAGCAGTCGAATGTTCCGACAGAAAAACCCTCTGATGGCCGCCGGATCAATGTGTTACATTGTTCATCACATCTGCTCGAAAGTCCCAGGACAGGTAAGATATTTGCTTAAGAATTGAAAGAAAAATAAGTAGTACTTTGTACGACAAAGAATAAAGTATAAAGTGCGAATTTATTGACGATTTTATCGTAAAATATAAATGTAATTTAAAATTTTTGTTGTATATTAATATTAAAAATAAAGAGACGTCCCAGGAATTTCGAGCTCGAGTGTATCTTAGATGTCACTAGTTTCTCATTTGATTTATTTGTAATGTTCATGTAATTGTAAGAAATGCATGTAACTTCAAAAATAAATACTTTTCATTCGTGATTTCTACATGTGTTGCATGCACTTATACTTTTTTGTTTCTTAAATCCTTCCATTACCACGAATAACTCTTTGTTGTCGATTTTTCGTTCTCAGGCTTCATTATCGTTCTATGTAAAATGAGCTCAAGCCTGCTCTCTCTCTCTCTCTCTCTCTCTCTCTCTCTCTCTGTCTCGATCACATTTATTTCCGTGTGTGAAGACTCCGTGTCTTATCACTTACTATTATGTCTTTCTTAATGAATCTAATTAGAAATTACATAAGACTTTAATATACATTCCTACGTAAATGTCTGTTTTGCAGCTGCAATTCTGATTGAAAAGTAACCCGGCGTCCATCTCTCGAGGGTCTCAATCTCGATTTAAAAATATGTTTGGTCACGCTAAAATTGTACGTCACTAAAATCTAGAGCTCGTACGTTCTCTCCACCATTTACTGAATAATCTTCGAAAAGTCAAAACCATCGAAAGAATTGAAAAAAAAAGAAAATACATTCCGGAAACGAGCGTCATCTAGGAAAGTGGACGACAACCCTTAATCGCGATGGAATTCCGACGAACCGAGGACTTGCAGGCCTTTAGAGATATCGAGCTCGGTATTCCGGGTCGGTTTGCGTCACCAGGTCGAATAAAATCATTTCGGCAATCTCGGGGATAGATCTCGCCATTCATGAAATTCACGAAACGCGATCGCGCAACGCGAATTTACATCGCTAACGCGGATCGATTAATCGTCGCGTCGCCCTCGCTGTAATAAATCTCGTCCAGGAATATTTAGACGATCCCTATAAGGGTATGAATCACGATTAAAACGGACGTTCGCGTACCGTGGGCCAATAACACCCCTCCCGATAGATTACAGCTCGAAAGTTCAAAGTTAAGAAAAATTCGAGGCGAGGTTGGCTCTCTCGGAGATCAACTCCGCGAAGAATGTCGCTTTTAGGTTGTTAACTTCGGTCGATAGAAATTTCGAGAGGGGAATTTTGACCCTTCATATCCGAAATTATTAAATTATTAATTTGAGTATTTGAGTTAAATCCTTGTGTTCTTGGTACACGGAGAAGGGAAAGTAAATTTTGTAATAATTTTCAAGTTCAGGACTCTTAGAGGATTTGTCGTTCTTAATGAACTTTGATACCTGATGCGATGAATCGGTGAATTTTAAATTGTACGAATTTTCAAATAATATTTTCTTCATCGTGTATGAATTCTTTCCCAAAGCAAATACAATTACAATTACTTTATATTATTAAAAGATGTAACATTACACAAATAATTACAAAAACTTGTAATTGTTCATTTATGAAGATCTACGTTCACTCAGTGTCGCATACATTTTTTTCAAGTTTTGTGAAAAATTATTCATCACATTGAAATTACATCAGCGGATATATAAATCACTTATATTATTCTTTTAGTAACATTCAGGATATAAAGGATCAAAGGAACCCGAGAAACTAATAATTAACACGAATCGTTCGTACGTGTCGACGAATCAAATGCAAACACAGCCGCTAATACTAATTACACAATATTTACATAATAGCAAAACCAAAACGCAAACCGTCCGGAATACCAGAATACATAATACAATACATGGTTGCGATCGTTCTCAACCGACGACGAAAGCAAAAGTCGATCCTCGAGCGATCGAACAATCGATCCGCCTGAACCTATGTACACTTCGTATAATTGCTATAATGTATAATCACGAATGTTCGATTGCGATTCCTCGTCTCGTTGAGCCTATCTACGTACAAGAAAGAAAAGTTTGGGTCCTTAAAAGCTACTCTTAGGGCCGGAAGCTCGCGCCTTTGGTATTTCTTTGGAACCTGTGGTGCTGTCACCACCCACAGAGGAGCCGTGTAGATCTCTAGATCTCTAGATCAAACGACGGACGCGCGGCGTACATCGTCGCGCCTCGGACGATAAACTGCAAAGCTGGACGCGACACGCCGCGTATGGATGTGTCGAACGAAAATCACGAAGCGCGAAGTGAAAAATCGTCGGAAGTGAAGTGAAAGCGACGCACGCACCGTGGAGGATCGATCGGTCGATCGATCCTCGAGCAGTAGCGGCGGTTCGATTAATGATTCGAATGGTTCGCGATCGAGTGCCGCGATACTCGAACGGAACTTGGACCAAGGTCAAGGGAAACGTGATAAGCCGCAACACGGAGAACGAGCTCCGTTCGCGCGACAATCGATTCGATTAGCACGAGTTGGTTCACGGGCTTGGTTCATCCGATGCTCGCTTTATCCAATCCCACCGCCCAGGAGGAATTGAATAAAGGGAAAAAAAAGAATAGCGATAGATTCGAAACCGAGAACGAAACACACGTGCGATCGACGAGAGTAATTCTTTTCTCTCGCTTCTCTTTCATTTCTCTCACGTTACTTTCCTTCGTTCGGTCTTCGACGACACGCACGGCGTTTCGTTTCGCCCCGAATCTCTCTCGTGCGCTGCGTTTTTTTTTTTTATTATCCACCGCGAGACACGTATGTGCGTATGCTTCAGCATCGTCTCGTGGAAACTTGATGGAGTTTCGGGCAGAGTCGACGTCGAGTTAAGTAGAATGGGCCAGTGTCGCGGGAAATTGGTGATTCGTCTTTTTTTTTTTTTTTTTTGTGCGATCGGACGAGAAGAAGGCGGGCACGAGCTCGGGGCAGGATTATTCGATACGCGGCTCTTTCCAGTCGAATTTTTTCCTTTCTTTTCTTTCTTTTTTTTTTTTTTTTTTTTGGTTTTTCGTTTCTTTTCTTTTTTATCTAAAAATGGAAGACGTAGGACAGGGCTGACGAGCGGCGGTGGCTCGATTCTAAGACGGGGACGATAGATATTATTCGCCGGTGGAAGACGACGATTACAACTCTCTGCATCCCTGTCGATTTGTACTCGACCGAACAATGGGATTTCTTCGATGTCCATCGACGAGATACGTGGCTCGAGAATCAACAAGACTACAATAAATGTATCGTATCATGTGTGAAATACATGAAACCTATACATATACAGATTTCTTTGCCTAAGATATTTTAATAATAACTGTCGTTGCATAATGTAGCCAAAGTATGAAATAATAATAGTATTAATTACTACAACTCTAACAAGATACAATAATAGATACGAAAATCATAGCGTTGAAAAAACATTGAAGAACTATGCTCCGAATGTGGCTACGTGCTCAGAAAGATAGAATAGAGATTATTATTATATATCGGTTAGCTAATTTATATTTCGAAAACTGTAGGCATTGACGAAATGTCGATCTTCTCCTAATATAATATAAGATATCCGACTGACGTGTACAGATTTATTTGTCCTAAAATGGATAAAGAATACACCAAACTCTTGCTCTGTCCTATATATAAAACACCTCCGTTCGATAATTCTAACTGGCCTCGATTCACATACAACGAGAAGATGAGAAAATCACTTGAAAATCGGCGAAGCAACATCGCTAACTTCTTCATGCGCAGGACAAGGACTAATCCACTTTTCAACGAGAGAACGACGATCGCACGAAGAAATGGGAGAGAAAATCGTCCAAGGCCTTTTAATCTATTTGGAGGCCAGCGGAGAGAGAGAAAAAAATCCGAGAGCCGAGTGGCACGCGAAATCCTCCACGGAGGCACGTAAAACGCCTCCTCTGAGGGAATATATTGCCGTATTTGTTCCGTACATTTCGGCAATTTCGAGCAGACTGGGCGAGCACACCGCGCGTACATAATATGGCAGGAACACATTTGTTGTGCCGGTGACGGCGCACGTCGCGACGACCCGTGCTCCTTCGTGCATATGAATCTTATCATTGATTTAAAGCCGTCGGGGAGAGTCACGTTCGCCAGCTGACACGGCACGCGGTTCACGCAGCCGAACCGGTTACCCAGGCTCGCCTTGTCGTAAAGATCGTTCGCGAACTGACAGACGCATCTATTATGCTCGATCATCATCCAGTTATTGCGGTACTGTTGAAGTCGACGTCGGGTAAACCGTCCGATGCTACCCGGCATCGACGTTC
The DNA here is from genome assembly GCA_903986555.1 of Heterotrigona itama. NCBI lineage: Eukaryota > Metazoa > Arthropoda > Insecta > Hymenoptera > Apidae > Heterotrigona > Heterotrigona itama. Next base: position 26,042 of record CAJDYZ010011633.1, read on the forward strand.
GCGCGTTCAAGCGAATTTTATTTCGGATCATAAAACTCGCGAATGCTAAAAGAAACTCGCAGAGATCGCACTGCGACGAAAGTCTTCGTCTTAGGCGGAGACAAAACTGTTGCGGAATAATTGGACAAGGCAATTGATTCAAGAGAGGCAATTTTCGAAAGCGATCCGATAATCAACAGATTAACGAACGGAATCAGTAACTTTTAAAGAAATTTTTACTACCGCGCAATGCCATTCAAGAGAAAGTCGCGAATAAAGGTACGCGCTTGCGGCTCGATCGATCGGGGCCGGAGATCGAAATTCTATTTCGAAAGTAATTTCTCGGCAAGTTTCTCTCGGAGGTGGTGAAAGATCAGGGAGGGCTAATTCGCGAGTTAATGGACGATTAACGCAGTAATGGATCGACGGAAGTCGGTCGACCGCTGAAAAATTGAAGCTCGTAGGGAAGACGAGGGGAGAAGAGCCACGGTTTAATGGAACCTGCCCCGGTCCAGAATCACTGGACTGATTAAAATTAGACTCGGCGATTGAACGCGCGAGGGTTTCAATTTTCGTGGGCTGCTGGTGGTTCGTGGAAAGAGTCTTTAAATAAATTTCAGCGTGAAAGGTGGTCCGCTGATTGGGAAGGTCAACGGAGAATGTCCACGGAATTAATAGACGATTAACCGAGGCGGCAGATGGAAAGGGAGAGCAGGGGAGAGAGGTGGACTGCTGAAAAATGACGTTCTGTGGCGAAAGACGGGATTCGAAGAGAGGAACGACATTTAATGGGGTTTCGATGGGGTCTTGTCCTCGATCTGCCAGCCGACAGGATCGTTTATCACTTCTCATTTTCCTTCGTTAACGTCGCTCCACTCGCCGGCTGATTTACGAGTCCGTGCCGTCTTCTTGAAGTCGATACGCCTCCGATTCTCGACATCGAAGCATAATCCTTGTTCTCCTCGCGTTGGAAATACTCTATAGTTCTCTACGTGATAGTCAAACAGCGACATATTTCCTGATAGATAATTTAAATAACTCGGCGAAGCATTGCGGATCTTTGTCTTCTCTTTCAGATTATCCACGGACGATAAACTCTAAAACTCTATCACTAAGCCACAACGTCGATGCTTCTCTCCTGATTACCAACAATTTTTAAGCCTTTCAATTCACCTGTCAGAATTCATTCTGTTAAAATGTTACCGATTCTTAAACAACAGCGAACTCCCCTACAGCGATAAAATAGATTTTTCTCTGCATAGATAATATTTGCAAATTGTACGAAAATCCTATCTTTTACGGCTTTAATTACAACTGTGATCGATATTGCTATTTCTTTTACTAGTTGTGCTTGCTGTATAATATCGTATGATCGCTCGTATCTATATTTTCTCTAGTGCGAATAAATAAATTAAATTAAATTTTCATGTACGAGTACAAGAATCTTCTCACGTTCTCGAGCCACGACTCGTCTTATTTCGATCGCGATACTGTCAGAAGCATCGTTGAGAAAAACTCGTGGAATCGATATCACAGGGTGGAACTATTAACTACTCCGCGTGCTTCGAAAGACGAGAGAGAGAAGAAGAAGAAGAAGAAGAAGAA